>LPNX010761189.1:14775-91587 GCA_001517045.1 Pseudotsuga menziesii | reverse complement strand
CCCCCCCCCCCCCCCCCCCTCCTCCCCTTTATCCTAAATTGTAACCATATAAAAAATTGAGTCCTTGGAAACTAAGGCTCAATTCACCTCTTACAAAAAGGTATTTGTCCATATAATCAAGGTAAGAAGGAAAGCGAAATGGGAACAAAACCTCACCTCTAAAATGGACATAGAGAAAAATATGAAAGTGAATATCACCCAACACCGTGTGTCACCCACTCCAAGGAGTGACCCAGATAGGTGAATCGCTTCCCTGTGAAGCTCTTGGTGAAGATGTTAGCAGTTTTCTCTCCAGATGGGAAGTAGTACAATGATACCATCTACTCATGAAACAAGATATTGATGTAGTGCATGTGAATCTCAATGTTCTTTGTCCTCTATCTTTCTATTGGATTCGTGGATATTGTTATAGCTGATTTTACCACACATCATGAATCACATTTTTATGGCCTTCCCTGTCCCTCTGCAGACTCTTTAGACCCCATGGACCATTTTTATACTTTCGATGCTTCCAATATCATCCCTAAAAGCATGCAAAAATTTCCATACGCGACTTTTAAACCCTTTCTCATGTATATACGTGGGTTTGACCCCTAAAACCACGTACATCAGGATGTGTGCAAAAGGCCAAATTATTTTTGAGTTTTCTTTGATGTGGATCCGACTAACTTGTCTCCTACCCTTCCATATGCCTTGAGATCACTCGGATTTGACCTTTCATTACCTCATTGAAGAGCTATATAAAGAACCCTTTGGATACATTGAAGGCATGAGGAATTGAGAGCAAGAAAACTATGGTCCATTGTTGTTGGAGCTTATACTTGAGTCTACATCCCATTGTCCCTTGGAGCACTTTTGTGTTCTTCCCAAGCTTACCTTTTTCTTGTGAGCTTGCTATTGAGAGATGGAGGATTGAAGTGGTGGAGGCCCAAGTGGGGGACTCAATTTCTCCGATTCACAGACGTTACAATAGAGGTTGTCTCTATTGTAATCTCTGTTTTATATTAATAGAAATATCTTTTCCTGTCCAGTAATGTGTATTTGAATGAATATTTGATCCATGGATGATTTCAAATGCTTATATGTTATTGATTATATATGCTAGAGTAGATCTAACATGATTATATATATAGCATGCTTGTCTTGTTTATTTAATGTTGAGGAAGCAATTTATCAATTCAAGCTGGAGTTGGAAATCTCAACAGGGATCTACATCAACCGTCCGAAATAAGATACGAATCGAGATCCTTTAGTGTTAGATATTTGGTTTCTCTTGCATATAGGAAAGGATTGATTTCTGGAGTCAAGCTATCTGTTGTGGTACCCCAAGCCATAGGAATTTCTCTCTATAACAAAATTGGCAACTCCGTTGGGGAGTTCCTAGTAATTGTCCTTTGGGGGTTTTTATCGGCATTCAATGTTCTTGAATTGCTCTGATTTGTCTGTTTCTGAGTCAGGTCTGGGGGCATGTTTTACTGGTAGTGTCTGATTGGTGTGAATTTTGTCTCAGCTTATCTGCTTTCCTTCATTTTTATACATTTTTCTTCCTGTATGTGAGTTTTTTAACTCATAGTCGCGTATACATGTGGTTTTGATTGCTATATCCGCATACATACGTGGGTTTTCTGCATACACTCGCATATGCCCTGAGTTTTTCCTTTTAGAGGAAGATTGATTGTTGCTGGGTGAATTTTGATGATTGTTGAGTCTCCTTTGATACTGATAGAGTCTATATACACCTTTGTTTTTGACTAGAGACACCCTTTTTAGGGTAAATTTTTTTTTTCACTTTGCATGGTACTTGCACTAGGTTTGCTTAGAGAAGTGTTAGTCAGGATTTCATATAGGAATGATTGCATTTGTCATTTGAATAAAATTTTGCACTTCATGTGGTAGCATGCCCTGTTTTTCATTCGACACATTGCATTTGCATTGATTGTTAGGTGTGCATTTTACTTCATGTTGCATCATAACACCATTGGTTGCACGGTCATCTACCTTTTTTGAGTAATAAAGCCAAATAAAATCAACACTTAATTAAAATGGATTACACTATTTTCTTTGATAGGGTACACCAACAAGATTAGATTTTAGGGTCTTGGAATAGTTCATTGTGAGTAAATTCTCCAAGATCACTAGACAACAAAATGTATGTGTCTTTCCAGGTGAGAGTGTGAAATTCCTTGGTATAATTAGTGTTTCTCAGGATCCTTCTCTTACAAGGGAGTTAAGCATGAGGCAGTGTGAGCGGTTATTAATTGGGATGAACCCTAGTCATAGCTGAGTAGCACCAGAGATATTTCTAGGATTGTATTCGTATCTGGGGGCTCTTTCGAGAGTTTCGGGCTTTGCTACCCTACCCATACGGTCAATCCCTCCTGTGACTGTCCGCCTGAGCATTGATTATATTGAGGTGACCTTAGTTGCCTTACCTAGGCTATTGATGGGGTACTTTGCAGGGGTTATTCTACAGGTGTCACAGCCAGACTAGGGTCGAACAACACAGTCTCTATATGCATTGAAGTCGAGGGCCACAATAATTGGTTACGAACCTCCGCTTGTTGTGTATGGGAGTCTCAAGCATCTCCTAGGTGAGACATACCTGCTTCATTCGGGAGCTCACATATGCTACCCTTGTTTGCTTATGATTGGCTTTAGATTATATTGGTGTATGCTCTATGCATGTTAGCTTGCTTAGGGTTTGTGTAATTAGAGAGTCTTTTTCATTTTGTGAGTCATTGTGGATTCAGGTGCAATACCCCACTGTTCTCATTGTTTAGCATGAATTTCACCTTCTACATCTCCTCCTCCTTTGGGAGAGAGAAAAAAACAGTCCAAGTGGACTACTTCTCACATTGATTCACACATGATGGGAGATCATGAAGATGAAATTCCTGAGTTGTCTTCTCCACCTCAGGAGGTTGGGGAAGAAGATCCTACTCCTATGTATGATCCTTCACCTGATATACCTATACACTCTATGTTTTCTCCTTTACATGATATACCTACACACTCTGGGTATGATCCCTCATTCACAAGTCATCGGTGTGGGATGCCGAGCGACAAGACTCATCATGAACCTGCAAGCACTAGTTGTGTTAGTTATGGCATGCATGGTATCCCTGCACACAATCCAACACATCATGCCGAGTTGGAATTTGATCCTAGCACTATGCCTGGGGGCATTCCCATTCCTTTCCATGCGGAGAGATTTGGGAGCACGAGTCACATTGCACCCTCCATCCCAGCGATGGAGGCTACACCTCACGTTCATCCTAGACCTGGTGTTAGTAGTCCTATTTGGATACCAGAACCAAGACGACTGACGGTAGGGAATAACACTTACATAGTTTCACATGTCCCTTCGTCCTCTATTCCTAGTTCTTCGAATGCTATTCCTCCCCATCATTCATGTGGTCCTTCAGGCCAGAATGCTACTATGAGTCATGTGTGTACTGCTGCTACTCGCGTAGTTGTGTCTCAGAGTCAAGTACCTCCTGTTGTCTCGAGAGGTCATATCCCTACTTCTGGAGGTCATATTCCTACTTCCGGAACGTCTATTCCTACCTATGGAGTTTCTTATGGGACATCTCATGCGACTTCTTATGGACCATATTATGGACCACAGTATGCACAGAGTTATTCACCTAATGGGTATGGGTATCAAAAACCCGCTTACTCCCCGAATTATGGCTTTGTAGCCCCAAATAGTCAAGGTACACCAAATTATGGTGCTTCCATGCCACCCTACACAGGTAAAAAAGGAGGAGGATACTATGGCCATGGCCATGGTGGTTACGGTAACTAGTCCTATGTGAACCAAAATTATCAGGGAGCATCTCATAGACCTGTTCAACCTAGGCTCCCTTTCCTCACAACGTTAAATTTTCCTGATTTGTCGAGACTAATGAACGATCTGGTATCTTATGACCCGGCTTGGCCGACTATGCCTATGTAGCTTCCCTCGGACATCCCCAAATTCGAAGGCAAACCAGGAGAAGATCCGAGTGAACATGTTACTACATTTCACCTTTGGTGCTGTTCTAATTCCTCACATGAATATTTGATTTGTTTAAGGCTATTTCAACGCAGCCTTACAGGGCCTACAGCGAAATCGTACATAGAGTTACCTAGGGGGGCATTCGTTTTGTTCGATGACCTAGCTATGAATTTTATCAATCACTTCCAGCTACCAGTGCATTACGATGTTGGTATGAAACTCTTGTCAACATTTCGACAAGACAAAGCCACGCATATCTCGGACCATATCCAAGAGTGGCGTAGACAGAAGAGATTGATTAAAGCCTTCATACCGTCGGAGTTTCTCCTCGAATGGTTCCTTAAATCATTACTACCTTACATAGCGAAGGATCTTTCTACATCCAGAGTTCAGAATGAGGAACAAGCCATTTTTAGGGTGTAGGAATTGGATTTGATTTATGCTCAATCCGGTTTGTTATATGAGATCATTCCTAACACTCTATGTTCTAGTTTCGACCCTAAGATCAAACCTAGACCGCATGCCAATGGCATTGTTGGTTGTACGAGTACCAAACCAACGGATTCGATTGTGAAATAGGTGAGTCAATTGTCTATCAACCAATCTGCCTCGCGATAAGCCACGGTTTCGTCTCAACCCACCCAAATGGCGAGTGTGCTTTTGGTGCAATCGTTGGACTAGAAGGGTAACCAGCAACCCGAAAGGAATAAGAAGAAGGGTAAAAACAATTGTAAGGGTGGGAATAGGAATGAAAATGCCAATTCTAATGACAAGAATGCCTGAAATGTTGTGGGGGACAAGCAGCCTAAACGTAAGGTTAAGTTTCCTTGCAAGTTATGTAAGGATGACCAGCTCACTCATGTGTGCCCTCAGATAGAAGAAGCCTCGAGGTTCATAGCATAGGGCCCATCTGTGCTGACTAACCCTTTACCTCATAATAAAAATATGAAATCGAGGACCCATGACCAGTCTGGTGGAGATCAAGATCCTTCGGAAGCTAGTAATGGTCATGGTTGCATCAATATGGAGCGCGCTACTAAGGTTGTGACTCATACGAAGGACTATGGTTCATCACAACCAGACCTTGGAAAGGAACCTGCTCCACCCGAGATTCCCTTGCATATTGAAAACCCTGTGGATAAACCTGAAGTTGCACCTCACATTCCTAAGGGAGTCCTTAAGCATTCAGGGCATAATCCTAAAGCCCGAGTCGCCAAAAAATATTCTGTTCTCAAGGATTTGGGCCACACTCCTTGTGCGATGTCTGCACTCGAAGTACTTCAGAGTTCTCCTTCGCAAAGGAAGGCTTTGCTTTCTACTCTTGGTGTTAATGATGATAATTCTTCCTCTGTCATCAAATTTGAAACCACGGGACTACAACCTCGCTTTCCTTACTACGTGTCTCTCTGGATTCATGTAGAATGTCTTAACAAAAACGTCAAACGCACTGTGATTGACGAAGGCTCTGCTACTTCTGTGATGTCTTTGGTGTGTTGGAAGGGTTTGGGTTCCCCCGAGTTGTCTAAATCCACTACCATGTTGACTGCATTTGATGGTAGATCATTTCAGCCACACAACATTCTTCCTTCTCTTAAGGTCCATTTGGGAGGGAAATACCGTCGCGATCGAGGTCAAGGTGGTTGATGTGCCCTTTGACTACAATTTGTTACTGGGTAGGAATTGGATGTATAGTATGCAAGCCATAGCTTCTTCTCTATTTTGAGTTGTATGATTTCCATTTAATGGGAATATAGTTATGATTGATCAAATTTCATTCAAGAATCCGTGTGTTACTGCATCCTTGGGAGCTTCTGTCCCGATTGTCACGCACTCTCGACCAACAACTGGGAGTGTGGGTGTTGGCATGTACCTATCCCTTATGGGATCATTTAGTTATCCTACACCTATTCTTATGATCAGGTATACTTCTGGTAAGGCTTCATCATCATTGCGTTCGACGTCTTTTTGCACCACTCATATGGAAGATCCTTGGATTCTTCCTACACCGAGTCCTTCGATTGAGCCCATCGAAATGGACATGTCATTGCCTACAACTATGATAGCATATCAAGCTAATCTTGAATGTGTTGCAGATCCTATTCCTTCCTCTTTGTGGATGGAGGAGGAGGACCCATATGTGCTGCCGGCATGGGCAGTTGAGTCTTCTCACACACATGACTACCTTGATAGTGTTTTTCCATCAGATGAACCTATTATTGAGGCTATGTCTGGAGTTGAACCAGCTTGGGAACAGTTGCATCATAGATATTACTTCCTTCCTGAGCTTGATAGTTTGGAGTGTGAAGACTTTAGGGATAATTTTAGTGAGAGAAATTGTAGTCTCGTGCTTCCATTAAGCTCTCCTGGTCCGATGGCTGATGGAAACATGGCGAATATATCTCCTACCATTCCTATCAATATCTCTCGCGATCCTAGGAAGATTGAGAATGTCTAAATTGGGGCAGAATGTTCCCATGCTAAGATTCAAGAGTATAACAAGTTGTTCAAAGAATTTCATGATGTATTTTCTTGGTCATACAAGGAAATGCCAGGTATCGACCCTCACGTCATTGAGCATGAAATTAAAACTTATCCCAATGCTAAGCCTGTTTGACAATGCTTGCATGCGGTGAATCCTAGAAAATCACCCACGGTTAAGGCTGAGATAGAAAAGCTGTTGAATGTCGGTTTTATCTATCCCATTCCCTTGATGAAGTGGGTTTCAAATCCCATTTCGATTGATAAGAAACAAGGAATGATCCATATATGCACTAATTTCCATGACTTGAATCGTGCCTGTCCTAAGGATAATTTTCCCACACCATTTATTGATCAGATTTTGGATGAGTGTGCAGAAAGCGAGGTATTTTTCTTTATGGATGGATTTTTCAGATACAATCAGATACAAATCAAACTTGAGGACCAACATAATACTTCCTTTATTTTTCCTTGGGATACCTTTGCATATCGAAAAATGCCTTTCAACCGTAAAAACGTCGGAGCCACTTTTCAGCAGGCTATGACCTTGATCTTCCATGATCTCAAATCGATTATTGAAGTATTTTTGGATGACCTCGCTGCTCATTCTCATCAGAGGATGCGTCATTCCTACCATTTGAGATTAGTGTTCTAAAGGTGCCTCCATTACTTGGTGAGGTTAAATCCTCATAAATGCATCTTTTGTGTGAAGTTTGGTCACTTATTAGGCTTCATTGTCTCCAAGGAGGGTATAAGAGTTGACCCTTTGAAGGTTGAGCAAATATTTCAATTGTTTCCCTCGAGAAAAATTAGACATCTTCAATGTTTGCAAAGCATGGAAAACTTCTTACGGAGATTCGTCATTAACTTTGCCAATTTGACTAGAGACTTTATGCATATTTTGAAGAAGGACACTACTTTTTGCTGGGATGAGCGACCCCAACCATCCTTTGATGCGCTTAAGCAATCCTTAGCATCGGCCCTGGTGATTAGTCCACCTGACTCTAGCCATGACTTTTTACTTTATGTGGCCACGTCCATGGAGAAGATTGGTATGGTTTTGGTTCAGGAGGATGAGGACCTCTAGGAGCATGTCATATATTATTTGAGTTGAAACCTTATAGATGCAGATATTCATTATTCCCATGTGGAGAACCTTGCCTTAGCTACTGTTCATGTGGTTCAAAGATTGAGACACTATATTATCCTTTGCCAGACCTTGGTGGTAGCCCATGTCAATCCATTTCAGTTCATCCTCACTAGAAGGATGATATGGGGATAGTATAGTAATTGTATTGTCATCTTACAAGAATTTGATCTCGAGTTTGTTTCGGAAAAATCGAAGAAATCATTGATTTTTGCGGAGCTTATATCTGATTTCCCAAGTGAAGAGGAGGAGGAAGTTTGTGAAGATACGTTTGTCGATGAGCACATTTTCCTGATCTCAACTTTGGATCCATGGTATGGGGATATTATCATATATTTACAAACATTGAAGGTCCCTACTCACCTTTCACGAGATGAATGATGACGATTACATCACGTAGCCAAGAATTACCTCATAGTAGATAACACATTGTACCACTGTGGGATAGATTCCATTTTATGTCATTGTTTAACTCATGAGGAGGCTGAGCTTGTGCTGCATGATTGCCATGCAGGGGTGTGTGGTGGTCATTTATCTGGGCTTTCTACAGCCCAAAAAATATTGAGAGTGGGTTATTTATGGCCGTCGATATTTAAGGATTGTGCTAACTCCGTCAAGAAGTGCCACCCTTGCCAAGTGTTTGCATGCAATATGTGCTCACATCATGCCCCGTTACATCCAATTATCACTACCGGTCCCTTCACTAAGTGGGGGCTTGATTTCATGGATTCAAACCCAGCTTCAGCTGGGGGGCATCATCATATTATTGTGGTTGTTGACTATTTCACGAAATGGGCTGAGCCTATGCCCATGGTTAAATCCAACGGTGAGAAAGCCGCACATTTTGTATTCAACCAAATTATTAGTCGGTTCGGTATTCTGAAAGAACTTGTCACTGACCATGGTAGTCACTTTCAGAATCAGATGATGGAAGAGTTGGCCTCGAAGTTAGGGTATAAGCAGGAGAATTCTTCTTCTTATTACCCTCAAGAGAATGGAGAGGTTGAAGTAGTGAACAAATCACTCAAGTCCATTCTCCAACGAACCATTGCACAAAGCAAGACCAATTGGCATATCATGTTATATCTTGCTTTGTGGGCTTATAGGACCACAGTTAAGACTGCCACCAGTTTTTCTCTATATCAGCTTGTACATGGAGTGGAGTCTATATTACTGGTTGAGTGCGAAATCCCTTCTTTGAAGCTAGCCATAGAACTGTTACATGACACTTCCCCATTGGAGGAACATTTGGTGCACTTAGAGCAGCTTGATGAGCAGTGCCAAGATTCCTTGGTGGCTTTAGAAGTGAATAAGCGTCGCGTTAAGGTCCGATATGATAAATATTTCCCTCCAAGGAAGTTTAGTGAAGTAGATTTGGTCCTTTTGTGGGATCAAGCTAAAGAACCCTTGGGGGCAGGAAAATTTAACCCCATGTGGCATGGTCCTTACATTGTTAAATGTGTGTTAGAGAAGGGTGCATATGAGTTAGTAGATTACGAAGGGACAACCTTGGCAGAGCCTAGAAATGTTCTCTATCTTAAAAAGTACTATGCATGATCCTCAGCCAGGGATGACTATTGTATATTATTGTACAGTATTTTGCATTGTTAGGTTTTTCTTATGGTGATCGGGTTTGTTGATTAGCTTTTGTTTCTTATGGCAGATGTCAATGGATTCTTCTATCTATATAGGATTCGTGGATGGTGCTAGCCGCCACACTCAACACTTAGCCTCTGCTACTTAGGTGATTTATACTCCTACGTGTTAGGTATTGTCTTCAGGAGGCATATGTTTATGGCCCTCTTCAAACAATGTTGCTGAATATAGTGTCGTTATCGAGCTTCTACGGGATGCCATTTTACATGGTGTTCTATCTCTTGAGGTACATCTTGATTCAGAGTTAGTAGTGTCACAACTTAATGGCTTGTATCATGTTAGGGATCCAACATTATTATGAATATTCTTACATGTGAGATTGTTATAACGACAATTTGACAACATAACATACATACATGTTCCAAGAATTTATAATCAAGTTGCTGACTCATATGCTAACTATGTGTTAGATTGGCATTTGTTTCATAGACAATAAGCTCATCACAAACATACATTTTTACACATGTAAATAAATAAACTGATCATCATAAAAAAATTTCATTAAACATCCAAAATGTGATAATACATAAGTGTCATAACACAAAAATGGGGCTCCCGAGCCACCAAAATATAAATACACGATAGTACAAAATGTATCACTCCCAGGTATCTAAGCCTGGGGAGGAGGAGGGGGGTTCTGATTGTGGAATGTCACCATGGCTCTAGCTATCCGTCAAAGCAACCGCACCCATGCTCATGGAAACACCCACCACCTAACGCTACATGGCCTCAGGCAGGTCCTTGACCTGCGCCATGGGTACCCTATGTGTCAGCCGCACAAAGTTGGTATGAATGCTTTGGAGCATCCGCTCTGCATCCACACCCATAATGTCATCTCCTCTTCCCCTCTGTCTATGAAGAGGGAAGCCTTCAGGCCGCCATGGTCCTACATCTGCATACATATGATAGGATGTCACTATGTGTTGTCATGCAAAAACATGTCTTTTGAGTCTATATATATCAAAAAACACAAAAAATTAAATAATTCACAAAACTTAAAAAGAGGGTTGGGATTCGTTACCAATGTCACTGTATGTTGATCCTGGTGGTAGAGGCATGTCAGGATCTCCCCAAAAATCTATCCCGGCATAGGTGTAATCATCGATGGAAACTATCTATCGCCACCACCATGGAATGAAATCAGCTTGATAGGGGTTGGACACCCTGCCTCCACCCAGTCTACACATTGCATCTGCCCAATGTTGTTGGGTTGGATCTCGAACCCCGTGAAGAAGAATGTGAACTCTAGGGCTCAATCCCAGAACACACTCAAAGAAGAATGTGCTTAGTATACTGTTGAAACTGAAGTTTCGTACCCTTCCCATCTTTCACTCGCTTAGCTGGTGCTTCATGTTTCTCAATAGCATAGTGATCCAATCATAAACCCTGGGTCTCATGCACTCCACTACATAGAACATCAGGGGTTGCAAGGCCTAGTGGAGTGAGGCCTACCCTGCTATCTTGTTGAGTGTCAGTAGTATGGCCTTTAGGCCTAGCACCTGTCTGGAGTTAGTTGGGATCTGACTCCTGACCTTCTCCATGTCCAAATAACAATACACTTCTATGTACTCATCTATGGTGAAGCCACCTCTGGGCCCGCGAGAACGTAGGTTCACCACTTCCCCCCATCGAGACAATACCGTAATGAAGTATATGTCCTCCACTTCTATGGTGAGGGACATCCCGTCAATCTAGAATGACTCTGAGTCAAATCCCAGTAGTCTACTAGCATCTGCAGCAGCCTTGGTTTGTCCCTTAAGCCACTAAGACACCAAAACTTGTAGAGCCCACATGCACAAAGAGCCTGTTGTTCCATTATATCGCCTCGTACTGCTTCTTCTACATCCTCGTGCTCTCGTTCCCTCCATTATAGAACCATACTACACATTTAATTCAAGTTTGGGTCATTAGATGTCTTAGAAAAACTTGAACATGGCCACATACGCCACTGTTTGCTAAACAACCGCATATGTACAGAACTTTGGGGCATTTTTCCGTGTATATCTAGCCCTATGCATGAAAAAATCCTCGATTTCCGTGTGGGCCAAGTTGCATAATTTAGGATGGCCTAGAAATCAACTTGGACCATGGAAAATTGAAAAATTTACATGTAAATGAAAGAGCAGGGCATGGGAAGTTACCTGGAAAAAACGGTGTCAGATTCCACCGGCTGGATCTCCTGGAATTCACGTTTGAAGTTTTGAGCTCAATTGGGTAAAAATTTCGAATGTTATATAATGTTTTGATTTTTTTACTATTTATAGAAAATTTTCAAATTTTTGAAAATTTTTACCCCCTTTCTATAGTTTTGGACCATTTTTTACTAATATATGATGTACGAGACCATTTTCAGCACCGCTTTGACCGTTGTTTTGACCCGTTCGTGTCGATTTCAGGTATGATGTTTAAACTATCATATAGGTTAGGTTTCACCTCCATTGGCATTTTGCATGACCTTATGACCATTTCATTATAACCTTAGGTACAAACCCATTCTATCTTGTCATGGAACCTTCTTGATATTTTAGAAGTGACATGATGTGAATGGTAGAGCTTGACCTTACATGGGTACCCTAGTTAGCTCCTTGTTTGCATTTAGTTCCCATACCAACAATTTGTCTTTTAGGAGGTGGGAGTCCATTTTATAGTATCGCCATGACATTTTGCAAGAGCCTCGTACTCCTCTTGATCTTTTGCTGTCCTGCTTCCCCAGGACTCCTTTATGTCCAGTTGTAATTTCATTAACATGAGCTTTGCCTGCCTTATTGATCCTTATGCTAGCTTCCCTGAATTTGAGTATCAGCCATATAGGCCGAACTTTTCTCATGTCTAGCCACGCAGAGCCATATTTTATATCCTTTGGAGCTTGATTACCTAGTTTTACCAGGAGGGGACTTTCCCCCAAGTGTCGCTATCCTACACATGTGTCCTTGCATTGAGCATAGGTATGTTTCACTGCTTGGAACTAGTTTGTTTTCCCATTTGACACTTGTCTCCTCCTATTTTGTAACTTTAAAGTGATTTTATTATTTTTCAAGCTTTCAAATATCTGAAAAAGTCCAAAATTGTTTTAAAAAACCAAAAAGCTAGACAAGAAAAGATGTTATATTTGGCAGCAATCGAGTCGTTTCGCCTTCGAACAGAGCGCTGTATATCACATCCATTGGTTGGGTTAATAGTTTGACTTTATGAGCCATACTTATTTCTCTAAGCTTATCTCCACTGACTGGTTAAGCTTCCAGTCCCTATGGACCTCTGTCGATGCCTCCTATTTCGCAGAGCTGTCCCAGTTTTGTATATTAAGTCTATGTTGCCTACATTTAGTCAGCATTCACCTTTAGGCTCTTGTTCGAAGGAACTTGAAACTTGAGTCGACCAATCCTTAGTTATCTTGACTTTACATGTCGGCCATTCTCGGTACAGTTACTAGTTCATGCACCTTATGATCGAGTCCTTCCACATTATACAGCCTTGCTGAGTACCTCATGTTGGATGATGAGGGATGCCTTAATGCCCTCCTTCCAGTGGATTTCATCCATTCGACTTTAGATCATTTATTCCAGGATAGGAATCTAGAGTCATGTTTGAGTGCCTTGAGACTTGCAGTCATCAGTGGCAGGTGCTCTCTCCATCGATAGTTTTTTGAAATACATCAATGTCCCTTGATCGATGGATTCTCTGAAGTGTTCGACCTCAACACATTTATTCACACTTGTTAGTTTGCACTCTAGTGCCTTGATTCCCATTTTCATTATCAATGGGTGATCTTGCATCTGTTAATGGTATACATCAATGATTGATAATCAGATGATGGACTACTATGTTCGACCTTGACACCTCTATTCACATAGTAGGACATGTACTCGTAGCGGTTTGTGTAGAAGACCTTCTATATTGGTGGCATCTCTTATATGCTACCTCCTTGATCATTCCAGTGTTCATGAGATTTCAGCTCTCGTGACTTGATTCCAGTATATGTCAGACATTTCTAGCCATTATGGAGATCTTGATCCATTATATATCTTCAGTATTCATGGAGATCATGATCCTTTGTATATCTTCATCATGGATATTTTGATCTATTTATATTGTATGTGGTGATGACCACATATGTTATATTGTATCATTCCTAGTCATGGCCATTGTACTCTTATGTATTCAGGACTACTATATCTATTTGCAGTTATGTGCAGAGTTGTATCATTGTATAGTGCTAATTGGATGACTGGTTCTTTCACTGGGTTCTTCATCACTTCACTTTTGGGATGGACTTATAATGTATTTCGGCCATCGTATGACCCATGTGACCTCAAACGTTAGGGGGAATCTGTTATAGCTGATATTACCACACATAGTGAATCACATTTTTATGGCCTTCTCTGTCACTCTGCAGACTACTTAGACCCCATGGACCATTTTTGTACTTTTTATGTTTCCAATATCATCCCTAAAAACATGCAAAAATTTCCATATGTGACTTTTAAACCCTTTCTCGCGTATATACGTGGGTTTGACCCCTAAAACCATGTACATTGGGATGTGTGCAAAAGGCCAAATTCTTTTGGAGTTTTCCTTGATGTGGATCTGACTCACTTGTTTCCTGGCCTTCCATATGCCTTGAGATCACTCGGATTCGACCTTTCATTACCCCATTGAAGAGCTATATAAGGAACCCCTTGGATACATTGAAGGCATGAGGAATTGAGAGAAAGAAAACTATAGTCCATTGTTGACAGAGCTTATACTTGAGTCTCCATCCCTTTGTCCCTTGGAGCTCTTTTGTGTTCTTCCCAAGCTTTCCTTTTGCTTGTGAGCTTGCTATTGAGAGATGGAGGATTGAAGTGGTGGAGGCCCAATTGGGGGACACAGTTTTTCCAATTCGCAGACATGCCGATAGAGGTTGTCTCTATTGTAATCTCTATTTTATATTAATAGAAATATCTTTTCTATCCAATAATGTGTATTTGATTGAATATTTGATCCATGGATGATTTCAAATGCTTATATGTTATTGATTATATATGCTAGAGTAGATCTAACATGATTTTATATATAGCATGCTTGTCTTGTTTATTGAATGTTGAGGAAGCAATTTATCAATTCAAGCTGGAGTTGGAAAGCTCAACGGGGATCTACATCAACCGTCTGGAATAAGGTATGAATCGAGATCCTTTAGTGTTAGATATTTGGTTTCTCTTGCATATAGGAAATGATTGATTTCTGGAGTCAAGCTGTCTATTGTGGTACCCCAAGCCATAGGAATTTCTCTCTGTAATAGATATTTTGATTGCACTTTTATTTTCACAACAAAATGACAATGGGTGAATCAAATGCAAAACCAAGTTCTCCAAGAATGCCTTGCAACCGCGCACATTGTGCAGTTGCATTCATTGCTCCTCTCTACTCGGCCTCATCTGATGAAAGGGATATAGTTCATTGTTTCTTACTTAAACATAATATGGGAACCATGTGCAAGCATTAATAGATAAAATAAAGTGGAATTTTTGTCAGTGGAATCTCCAACCCAATCAGAATCAGTAAATCCATCTAGTTCTAGTGGAGAAGTAGCAACATAGTGTATCCCAAAGTGTTTGGTTCCTTGCACATAATGCAAGATCCTTTTAGTATCCTTCCAATGGATCTCATGATTCTTATGCATATACATTGAAACAGAACCTACTACATAATCCAAATCAGGTCAAGAGTGTGTGAGATACAACAAGCTCCCAACTAATTGTATATACAACGAGTTGTCCACCAATGGAGATGAACCAAAAAACACCTAGTTTAACTCCTGAAAGGAGGGGACACTTGGATGTTTTGCATTCATCCATTTTGAACATTAATAACAGATCTGCATCATAATTTTATTTGCTCACCTTAATACCTACATCATATTGTTCGATCTCCAAACCAATAAATTGTTTCAACAATCCAAGGTAAGTCATTGAAAACACATTGTACATTGAAGATGTAATTGAACCTATATCAGCAATGAAACTTCCATTGATCAAAATATCATCCAAAAACAATAATATGATCTAAATATATTCATATAAATTCTTCAAATACACATTAGGATCATATTTACATCTTTCAAAGCCTTGTGGGATAATAAAGTTATCCATCTTGGCATACCAAGCCTTGGAGGCTTGCTTTAATACATAGAGAGACTTATTCAACCTGAAAATAAGAGAAGGATAATTAAAGTAACCATAATGCCACTGAATATAAATATACTCATGAATTTCAACATGAATAATAACACTCTTCACATCCATATGGTGCACCTCCCATCACTTAGATGCAACAATGGCCAAAACTAGCTTGATAGAGTCCATATTTGAAACAGGTGCAAATATATATGTATAGTCCACTCCATGAAATTCAAAGAATAATTTTGAAACCAATATGGCATTATACTTCATATGTGAACCATGAGAATCTATATTGGTCTTATAAACCCACTTACATTGCACTAGTTTCCTCTTCGAAGGTAGAGGAACCAACTCCCAAATTTCATTGTCTTGCAAAGAATTGAACTCTTCTTGCATGATTGTTTTCCATATTGGATCATGTGATGCTTCTTCATATGAATGAATATTAGATACAACCATAATAAAGAACCTTCTTGTAATATTCTAATCACAATTATAGAAAGTATTGTGAAACTGATATCTAGTCTTTCTAGAGTCTAGTGGATCACTAGCAAGATCATCAACTACTTGTATGGTTTTCTCAGCCCATTTTGGACTTATGGGTGAGCCATGATCTGAAATCATGTCATAATATTCATATTAAATATCATAATAATAAAAATCATAGGGATAATCATAACTTACATCATCATTGAGTGGAGGGTTTGAGCAATCCCCCTTAACTAGTTGGATCTCTTGCATGGGCTCTTCTTCGAACTATACACTTCTCTCAATGAAAGTTTTCTGAAATGAGGGATCAAATATATTGTATACATTTTCATATTCACCATATCCAACCATTATTGAATCCTTGATTTTAGGTTGCAATTCTTTTCTCTTCTTGGGAGGAATTCTATCCCAAGCCTTTGAGCCAAAAACCCTAAAATGAGAAACATTGGGCCTGTGACCACTCCAAGTCTCAAATGGAGTTTTCTCTTCCAATGGTTTGTGTTGAAATATATTCTGAACATATGTATAAACATTTATGTACTGATCCCATAGGTTAGGAGACAAATAATTAGCCTCCACCATGCATGCGTCCATCTCCTTCAATGGTCTATTCTTGTGCTCTGCCACACCATTTTGTTGAGATGTGTAAGGAACATAATGTTGCATTTGAATACCATTTTACTCACACAGTTGTTGTAGTTTATTATTGACATATTCGTTTCCATTATAATTCCTTAATACCTTGATATTATTCCCACTCAAGTTCTTAATCAAATCCTTGAAAACCTGGAAGGTCTCGAACACTTCATATTTTTGGTTGAGAAAATACACCCAACAATACCTTCAGAAATCATCTATGAATTTTAAGTCATACCTTTAGTTTCCATACAAGGGTGTGGGAATAAGTCCTTTGATATCTGAATGGATAAAACAAAGCACTTGTACATCCTTTCTTTCCTTCCCCTTCTCATACTTGCACTTTGCATGCTTCCCAACTATGCATCCCTTGCATGTGCCTTTGCAAAGCTTGAATCTTGGAAGTATTTCAACCATGATTTTTTTGCTCAAAGCTTGATGATATATACAGTTGAGGTGTCCAAACCTCTCATGCCATACCTTATTGGTCTCATTGGAATTTTACAAGAGAGCATTTCCCGAGGATTAAGGAAGAAAGTGTGAAAACTTGTACTGTAATACTCCAACATTTCATAAAAAATTAAAATTTTTCTTATGACAATAAATGTTTACAATCGTCACTTAAGAGGGACATTTAACTGTTAATCATTAACATATTAAGGTCTAAACTAGAACTAAAACTAATTGCTACTTAATTATTTGCTTTTATAATTCAGTATTAGAAATTGATTTAGCGGGTAATCATCAGAAGTAACATGAGTTGAAACATTTGTTTGTTTATTGTGTACTAAAGTTTATTTTACTATTTGTAAATGTGAAGGAACTTCAGTTCATGTTCGAGGCTTACTTAGATTTTTAGCTAATGCAGTGAAGTGATGCTTCTTGTACAGGTTCTTTCTATAGGTAAGACGTTTTTGAAATCCAGATTCAGGATCGAGATTTATTGTCTCAACTAGCATAAATAAATGCTAGTATATTTGTTTAATTTACAACTTTGAGCAAAAAGAAGGTATCGTCAATCTGTATCTTTTCCATATATTGAAATTACTAAATCGTTACTCAAAGTTGAGATATTAAGTTTACCTGTAAAATTTCTTCTTCTTTATCTACCTATAATCTTAAGTACTTGGAAATCCAAGCACAAGATAGAAAATATAACTTATACATCATATATATTTATTTATTTATTTTTTATGTTAGTTTAAAACAAACCCTACATGCATTCTATAGAATGATAAGTTCTGCAACTAGATCTTCCTTATAATGTTACTTGTCATTAAGACAGTTTATATGTCCATGTATCAAGGTAAAATCCTCAACAATTATTTCATAAACTTGGGTATAAAAGAAATGTCTATTATATATGACACTGCCAGCTACGTGCATAGAAGGTTCTATTAAAACCTTGGTATTTACCAAATGTAGGTGCAAATGACTCCAAGATAAGGTTAAAGTGAAGCAATACTGCTTTGTTTCAAGGGTCGAAAGACATTACATAGAGAATGATTATAAAACCAAAACCTTTGCACATACTACTACCAATTACATGGTCTTCATTACATAGTTGTAAATCCTAATTAAGCAAAGATTATAACCATGATATCTTTTCAATTTATACTATACATCTTATGTTAAAAAGTAATCTATTTATTTTCAAAAGATATTATAATGAAGGTTTCATTAGACCTCTTGTTTGCAGGCTACACCAAAGGGCTCTTTGAAACTATAGTGTAAAAAACCAAAGTATTAAAATTGAGGTGGATTCCACGTGGTTGTTGGTGAATGGATAGGGTTTTGATTTGGGTAAACCGCACAATAAATATCTCCAAAACCCTAAAATATCGCATTTTACCCTATCTTGTTGTGGAGAGTTTGTTGCAAGCTCATGGATGAATGGCCCTGATACCATCATTTTTTGTTTATGAGAATAATGGCCTTCAACTCCAATGGCTGGCTCAGTGAGTGTCCTTAACCCTTGCAACCGCCAATTGTATTCCTTGACTACTATGGTAAGAGATTTCCTTGGCCATAACTACTATGCAAATGATATCTTTGCGTGGTTGAGGGTCAAAGTTTTCCAGGTAAATCTATTTTATTCTTTTAGCATTTTCCATAAGCTTTATTTTTTACACTAGGTATTATTTCGAATAAAAACTTAACATTTCACTATTTTATAGTGCGAGCTTTTCTACATGTGTTACTAGGAGCTGTGTTGCATATAAATCTTTGGGAGAAAGGTCTCCACACTTCACAACCCACCGATAAGCCTCGTTTCTTATCTAAGGTTCCTTTTGCGATTAAGTGTGGGTTTTGGATGATGATGTTCCATCGAAATGTGACTTCTTTACGGCTACACTGTACACTGTTTTTTTGGATAGGCTGTGTGGCCATGAATTTGAATGTTTCGATGAAATTCTTATGAAGCCATTCGACCGTAACTTGATTTATAGTAAATACTTGTGGGACTGGCCATTAGGCCGTGACTTCATTGGAGACTACTTTGGTTTTATTTTTAAAATAAGTTAGGGTTTTTAATTCATAGAATTGTTTAAAAAAAAGGATAGCCATAAGGCTCAACCATTGGGATGTTAAGAATGTTATTGGATAGAGACAATTTGGTTTTGAATAGAACCTGAGTTGTTTTTAATACATTTTGCACTCTTTCAAGAATTATGGTATTCGATTACAAGGTGTTTATATTGATTAAATTTGTATTTTATTTAAACATTAATAAAGGGTTTCCTTATTATGAAATGTTAGTAGAAGTAGTGAAATTCTTCTTGGTTGTAGGGTTCGATCCCGTGACTTGGTCTGTATCAGTTTTTTTTTAAATTTAAGTTTTAGGTTATTATGATGACTTTGTTTATTTTTTTTAATAAAAGTCTACTTTGCTGTATAAAATAGATTTGGATTACTTCATTTATATTTTCTTCTTTTATTGTAGTATATAATTAATAAACAGTATATTACTGTTTTATGTGAAATTTATATTTAATATAAGGCATTTATGATATAGATAATTGTATTTGTAAAAATGAAGAATTTTTTCTTAATGAAATTGTGGGTAAAACTGCAATAGCCCTATTCTGGAAAAGAGAAGGAAAAGAAGGTCATGGTTGACAGTTTCCCTAAATTAGGTTTTCTATATTTTTATTTATTTAAAAAAATATTTCCAGTGTTAATGTTTAACTATAATGTGTTTAAATCTTGATTCTTACTTGCAGTAATAGTAAAATTACTTATGTGTTGATGCCAAACCTAAGTGATTACTATACTTCGTTTATTGTTTACAGGTTACTTCTATTTATGTTATTTTCCTGTTTCCTATAATATTTAATAACTATATGTATTTATAATATATTAAGCTTATAAATAGTAATTATTACTGTGTTAAAAGGAACACCATTACACAGACTGTGTACTGGTTTTTAAAAGATATTTCTTTAAGATAGTTTTTTTTATGTTTAAAGTAATGTATTCTAACTAAGGAAACTTTTGAAATAGAAAAATTTTCTTCTAATCATTCGTATAAAGAATCCGTCTAAAGTAAATAAACATAATCTTACATTCCTGATTTGATTTATCCATAAGAATTTAATCTCACCTATTGTACTAGAGTACTACCTTCTTGAAGGTGTGGAAAAATAAAGTTAGGTATTGTCACGGTATTGTATTCTTCAGTAAATTTGAAATTAACTCTAATCATTTATTCTAATCCATATCTAATTCAGAATTCATCTATCTTTTAGCAATAAAATATTTTCTACAAGTAATTTTAATAGCAGATGAAAACAGACAAATAAATATATTATTTCCTAACTTCATTCATTCGTTTTTGTTCTTAATCTTGCATAGAGAAATTAGAAATAACATGTAGAACCTGGAAATATAGCAGAGGACACAACAACTTAAGGAGCCCATTCCTCCCAACGAACACCTGAAGATAGCTGAACTGCAAATCTTAGGACCCCCGAGTTTGTCTACTGGTCCACCTGGTTGAAAGCACTGGGTGAGAGAACTAGTTTAGAAACCTCTGTAACTCCACAGAGTAAGATTCAACAGTAAATAATTCTTCATGTAGCAGCAAGAACTCAACTCAAATGAGCTCCACTAGTTCATAAATTTAGCACTTTTCACTCAAAAAATTATGCTTGTCCCCTCCATCGAATTTCTTGTGCACTAATTTCACTTATAAATTTCACAAGTAAAGAATGAGCAACCTCAGCTAAATTCAATGGGAATTTTTATCAGCATGCCTAGGTATTTTGGGTCATTTTTCACTTAATGAGCCACCTACTCTTGTTCCACTTTCTTGGGTAGCATGACCACAAAAATAGGGAAGTTTCCTCCTGCAACAGCTAGAAGTAGTTTGAGGATGTTTCCAAGTGTCAATCTGCTCTCAACCCAACCTATTCCACCAAGTGGCCGATAAAAAACTCATTTAACAGCCTCCTTAAGCTGTTGTCTCATCTTTTATTTATTTAATAATAAAATATTCAGCAATTAAATGCAATTATCCTTGACCCCACTTGGTAATTAATTACAAACTTTATAATAAAATTAAAACATAATGTCTCCTAAAACATAAAAAAAATTGCAATTTGGGGTAAGTGACATACAAACCCCCTTAAATATAACATCGTCCTCGATGTTATTTTATTCATCGTTCTCTGAGTTTCCCTCGAACAGAATTGGATATGCTACCTGCATATAACTCTCCAATTTCCAGGTGGCTTCTTCTGGACTAAAGTGCTTCCATTGCACCTTCACCTTCCCCATGGTGCAATTTCGAAGTAAGATCTCCCTCCTTTCAAGGATACAATCTAGTTCTACTAGAAAATATCCTTCAGGTTCCACCTGCACATCATTTCAATTTATAACATGAGTAGCATCATGTATATATATTTTTAATACAGAGATATGAAAAACATTATAAACCTTAAATTTGGTAGTAAATCAAAAGGCCCACAATATCAGGGTGCCAACTTAGTACAACTTCCTAACTTCAAAGAAGTAATTTTAGGCCTTACCTTTGTAAAGACATGTTCACCCACCTGTAACTCTTTTTGAGTTCCTTTAAGATCTGATTGACTTTTATGTCTGTCTTTCACAATTTTCAAGTTACCTTGTACCTGTTTTACAATTAACTCCATCTCCTTTAGTAGTTCAAGTCTTAGTACTAACCTGTCAACTGGGTTACTCCATGAGATGTGGGTATTGCACTTTCTTCTATACAGAATTTCAAAGGGACTTTATTTTGTTGAAGCTTGGTAGTGATTGTTATAAGCAAACTCTACCAGGTGTAAGTAATCCTCCCATTTACCTAGTTGTTCCTTAACATAAATTCTTATCACATCTCCCAATACTTGATTTACCCTTTCAGTATGTCCATCCGTCTGCAGATGAAAAGATATACTGAAATTTAAAGTAGTATTCAGGCCCTTAAATAATGACTTCCAGAAATTTCCCGTAAACTTAGGGTCTTTGTCTGAAATTATAACTTTTGGTATCCCATGTAAACGAAATATTTGTTTCATGAATATATCAGAAATATTAGTAGCCTTGTAGGTGGTTTTTACAGGTATAAAATGAGTTGCTCTACTAAGTTTATCAACGACTACCATTATCAAATCATGCAAATTCTGATTTCTAGATAGACCTGTAATAAAATGAAGACTGATTATTTCCCATTTTGAGCTAGGAATGGGTAATGAATGTAGTAAACCGGTTGGATGTTGGTGTTCAGTTTTAACTTGTTGACATTCAAAACACTTGGAAATGTATTCTGCCAGTTCATTCTTCATGTTTGGACAAAAATAATCCTTTCGTATATGGTTATAGTATTATGATAACCAGGATGTTGATCCTAGATTTTTTATCATTTTTGGTAGATTAATTACACATTTAAACACATGTTTTATAATCTCTTGTATATTTCATAACACGTAGATCATTATTCAGCCTCAGGTATGAGTGAATTTAAGGTTTATAAGAAATATTTTATTATTATCATTTTTTATGGTTTTATTAATTAAAAATGACATTATTAAAGTGAATTTGATGTATTAATTGATCTTATATTTGTTTGCAAAATTTTATAATCTTTTTGGGATAAATTAATAAAAAAAAGCGCATTCAGCCTGCCTTTTGCATAGCATGTACAGCTCGACGTTCAACTTGTTATCCGGGCTGTTACATGAAACTGGCTAGTGGGTTTCCATATGTTTAAATGTGTTGTTGTATACTGCAGTACTAAATTGCGCCAGTAGATAGACACTCCATTATCCTTATATTAACACCCAGCGTATCCAGCTCACGGGCCAGCCTCCCGTCCAGCTCTCCGTCCAGATCACCCATCAGACTGTACGGTGCTGAGAATTAATTACAGCATTTAAAATGTGAAATAGCTTGCAAAATAATAGTTATCCACGCATCTGGGTGATGAAGCTATGTTCTATATATTTTCCAGCCTACATTCTCCTTTGCTTGACACCACATCAACCATCCACATGTTGGATTGATGCATTCAACCCATGCTCTAGAATATTCACCACTACGCTCTCCCCTCTTCTCCATCATCCACCTATCGTGATAAGGAAGAAACATGTGCACCACATCTAAAGATCATTCACACTGAAGAGGAGCATGTGTGTTCGCTGCCCAATAAACAGATCAGAATTGCGCCGAAGAAGGAAGATGCGTGCGTTGGCCTATGATCAGTTAAACGCCTTTATGATTGACTAAATTTAGAGATTAGACGATCACTAAAGGGTCGACTTGCTCTTCCCTATAAATTATTATATATAGCAGCCTCTCTGAGAGGGCTTAGTTAGTCAGTTAGCTAGAGCTAGAACGTCAGAAGAATTTATCAGGTTGTTCTTAAATATTTGTATTTATGTTCCACCATCTAAATAAAGAGTTGTATTTGTTGTTGTTGAAGATTGCATTTGAGTAGAAGTTAACCGGGAATCACCCCTGATTGTTGAGAGGGCCCCTCATCAACCTGAGGTTTCTTTTCTTGTTTATTTCTTTCATTTTTCCTGTGTAGCTAGTTTAATTCACAGTCCGTTTTATTTCTGTAATGCAATTTTATTTTTGAATTAGATAGTTAAGTGTGTGTATAGTTTTTTTTTAGCTTTTATTTCAGTAATTTCATTTTCATCTATTGTTCAGTATATTTGCATGTTAGATAAAATAGATTGTTGTTTATCAAGTTAAGTAGATTTAATTTTGTCTATTTCATTTCTGTTTTAATTACCAGTTTATGCAATTTACATTCCAGTTTATTAATATGCAATGGTTTCTTTATGTTTATGTTTATGAATTTGCTTAAGTTTATTTTGTTGTTAGATTTGCTTAGTAAGTAGGTTTGTTTATTGCCTTTATGCATTAGAATTACATCTCCATGGATTTAGCTGAAGATTAGTTCATTTAGGTTAGTTTTTACCATTTTAACTGTGCAGCCTATCATTCACTTGTTTAGTCTGTTATTCAACCACCACTTTTAGACCCACAGTTCTGTCATTCAGCCCTTAGTTCTGTTTTTAATGTTTTTTTATGTATTTTAAGATTGTTTTTAGTTCTGTTGTGTTAATGTCTTAATTATGTTTTCACTGTAATAGTTAGATGATAGTTTTGTTTAACATTAAAGATAAAGTTTAATTGTTTTAGGTTATTTATTAAAGTTTTAAATTTTTTCCTTACTTTTTTTTGCCTTGAATGTGTGTTAAGTTGTTTTTGTTTCTTGAATGTTATTGCTGATTTTGTTTTAATGTTGTATTATTTTGTATTTATGCTTTTTAGATTGATTTATTTGTTTGCATGTGAGATTTAGTGTTATATGTGATTTTTTTAGTATGTTTTAGGTTGTCTCTTTTATGTTGATTTATTGTTGAATGACTTGTAGGACAGAACCTAAAGATATTTCTTTTATTAAGTTTTCTACTTCCTTCTTTTATTACTTTTTTCTTTATTAAGCTTTTTACTTGCTTCTTTTATTAATTTTTCTAGTTGCTTATAATTTAAGTCCTCCTTGTACCCTAGTTTCCCATTTGAATAGTTAATTATTGATTGTATTTCAATTTAAACTTTATTATCAATTATTTAGTTTATTATTCTGTCTCAGTTTAATTACTTTAATAATTGTATTAGGAGTTTGACTTGGTTTCTTCATTTTGAAATATCTTTCGATCTTTTGCTTGTTAAAATATTTACACGACACCCTCTACCTTCACATGTATTTCATGTCAACTCTAAGCTTACCAACCCCAGTTGATAATTAAAGAATAGGGGGATTAGTTTAGACATTATAATACACCCAACACTTTTGGCGCCATTGCCAGGGAGTTGTTCTGTAAGGTAGAGTATAATTCTTTATGAAGTTTAGTAATAGGTTGGTAACGGCGGAGCGGTAATATGAGAGGTAAGAACTTGCGCATCTTTTATAACAAGCGCCCCCAAATCCAGTAACAGTAGTGGCATAGGTTTTTTTTAGCTTAAATGTCTTTCATGAGTACAATTAGAGATTCTCAGGGTAGATTTGTCAAGACCGAAAAATTTATTGAAGTCTCTACTAACTACTGTAGGGGACGTAATTCCCCAAATACTAACTCACCAGAAAGGTATCGAAAGACACCTATAGGAAGTACCCTGAAACCTAAGGAGTCTCTCTTAGAATATATTTCTGGAGAAGCCATAGAAGGAGAAGGAACCTTAGCAAAAAGTCCTAAGGACCCCATTCCTGAGGAAGTTCAAGAAGATCAACCATTAGAAACCCCTAACCTTCCCCTAGTTTCAAATCCAATTAACACAACTTTCTCACTAGTAGGAGATCTGAATTTCATTGACTTTGTTGATCCTGCTCGAGTAAAATCTCTCTTTGGAACCTTAGTAGATCCAGTCATCTCACAAATTGAAACTTCTACAGTAGACCCTACTATCTCTCTAGGATTCAATAAAAACACGGTTGATCACAGGAAGATATCTCCCGAAAAAGAATGTTGGGATGCTCCATTATCACCTCAAAAGGATCCTCCTAAATATATTTACGTTAATAATCCATCTTATATGGAGAGACAGGGAGAAAACGAAGATCATGATGAAGTTAGAAATGAAGAAGGAGAAGGAGAAAATTGAACCGAGGCTACCTTTGGGTTCCCTATCTTAGATACAATGCAGGATATAACTATGAAAAACATCCCTCCTTCCTCTTTACCTACTTTCTATGGAAAAAACAATGAGGACCCGGACACATTCATGTTCAAGTTCGATATCCTTTGTAGGAGTTACAATTATCTACAAGATGCTCACAAACTAAAACTCTTTCCCGCTACACTAGAGGATTCTGCGTTGAGATGGTTCATGGGATTAGGAGAATCTACTATCAGGACTTGGGATGATATGAAAACCTTATTCTTGCGAAAATATTGAGAATACTACAAGCCTAAGGACTTACGACATGATATATTCAAGATACAACAACTTGAAGATGACTGTGTGTAGGATTATCTTAAAAGGTTAATTTATACATTACCTAAGTCTAAATATAATGACCTCTAAGAAGATGCAGTACATACACTTTTCCTTAAGGGGATCTCCGAGGACTTGTTAAAAAGTCTTAACCTCATGGAAGTTGGTGATATTTATCATAAAATTTTTGCATAGATTGGTGAGATGTGTAAAAATTATTCTAGGAGTAGGGGGAAAGTTGCAAAAAAATTTCGAGAGCCTTTTAGTATAAATATAAGAGGAAATGTTCATATTTTAGGTGGAGTTACAAGAGTGGAGTTAGGAAACCTATTGGAGAATTTTAAGATTGATATCTTAGGAGCAATGGGTTCTCAACTAGATGCTTTACAATCCAAGAAGAGGCGAGATGAAGAACGAGCAGCAATGAGTATATTTTGTCCAATATGTAGAACTAAACATCCCCAGAGGGAATGTCCACTAAACAACATCTCTATATGTCACATCTGTACATAAGAGAATTCAATAGATAATTTCCCATCCTTTCCTGGATTGCAAGCCATCTATAAGAGTGGGGATGTAGCTGAAACATCTAGGAGGCCTCCTCGGAAACCTAGAGACCAACCAACATATCCAAACTTTCCACCACAACCTCCACTCTATTTTCCTCTATATTAACCACCTAAGCAATGGAACAATTCCAGCTAGAAAAATTGGCCACCTCAGCATCCTCCTCCTCAATTTCCACAACAGTAATATTGGTCACCAGGATGGAGAGTACAACCATATCCTCAGCCACAACTTGTCCCTGCACCTAGTCATCCTTATCCTCAAAATGAAACAAATTTCCGGCAAATTCCACCTGGATTTGTACCTCCATTTCCTTTTATCACACAACAATCTCATCACTTTTAGAATGCAAATCCTCCTTGACCGACATTATTACCTGCACAGCCGATACCTAACCCTAATAATAAACCAACTCAAGCTCTTAACAGCATTGATTTGCAAACTCTTCCATCATACCTTATTTCGATTGTACCTGTACATGAAAATCAATTACGATCGGGAAGAGTCGTGAATAATAAACCCAAGTCATCAGTTATCATTCAGGAACCAAAAAAAGAAGAAGAAGATTCAAATGAACCCATGAATGATGTTATTTTGGAGGATGTGAACATTCCAAAAGTTTTAGTACACACCAATCCTCCACAAGAAAATATTCACGAGCAAAGAATTCCTCCATTTCTAGAGAGACTAGTAATAGAAAAACCTGTTGTTCATCCGGAGTATAACATTTTGAATGAATTAAAGAACATCTGTATTAAAATTCCTCTTTTAGAAGCTATCAAAGATATACCAATATATGCTAAGGTAATAAAGGAGCTATGTATGAAATGCCCAAGAAAGAAGCAAATGGACCCTCTTACAATTCATGTTATAGGATAAATTTCTGAATGTATGACAGGTCAGTCCCGGATTGCAAAATATACAAATCCAAGAGCCCCAGTAGTGACTCTAATTATAAAAAACACGACCATAGAGAATACATTAATCGATTTAGGATCCACTATTAACATGATGAACACTGCAATTTTAGAATTTTTATAGTTAGGACAATTTCTTTGACCTACTCCTTCCATCCTAGAACTAGCAGACCACACTATGGTAAAACCCACTAGAGTCTTGGATGACATTGTTGTATTAGTAGCTTCATGGGAATACCCTGTCGACTTTATGGTCATAGAATCAAAGGATCCTTCTAAAGGACATCCTATTATTTTGGGAAGACCATGGTTAGCTACCGCAAATGATTTTATAGGATGTAGGGATGGAGAGATGACTATTTCCAATGGGTTGTCCACACAAAGACTTATTTTATACCCCCCAACACAACTAATAACTAAAAATTCATGGTGATTAAATTGTTCTTTTGGAGACGAAGACTTTGATGATCTCTCCCTTCCTAGTGATTTTTCCTTGGCACTTCAGGAGCAGACCAATCAGAATGTATTAAACCAGTTTGTTTCTTCGACAACCTATACAGATTTCTCTCAGTCCTTTGCTTAATTTGATCATATTTTTGGAGATGAGTTTCAAGAGAATATGGCTCTCTCAATGTTTACAGAAACACCTTGTGTCTTCTCAATTGAAGAGCATACATGACCATATACAATACCTTGTGAGTTTGGCCCTGAAAAATTCTTACATATAAATGTAGGATTAAGTGAAAACCAACAAGCACAACTATGTAAAGTTCTTAAGAAACAAGTTGGAGCGTTTGCATAGGAATACACCTATATGAATGGTATACACCTTGATACCTATATTCACCATATTTATATGGATCCAAGCATGTCACATGTAAGGAAGCCACAGAGGAGGATGAATCCTGCTCTAAAAGATACAGTAAAAGAAGAATTACAAAAACTCCTCACTGCTAGTTTCATCTATCCTATATTCGATAGTAAATGGGTATCTCCTTGAGTAGTAGTCCAAAATAAAGTCACAGGGAAATGGTGTATTTGTGTTTATTTTATAGAGATAAACAAAGCTACACTTAAATACTACTTTCCTTTACCTTTTATCGATCAAGTATTAGATACTCTATCAAGTAAACAATATTTTTCTTTTCTTGACGGGTATAGTGGTTACAACCAGATTTTAATAGCATCGGAAGATCAAGACAAAACATGTTTACATGCCCTTTGGGAACATATGCTTATCGAGTTTTTTCATTTGTCTTATGTAATGCACCTACCACTTTCGAGCGATCAGTCTTAGGAATATTTTCTAATTTTATACATGACTATGTGGAGGTATACATGGATGAATTTATGACCTATGGTAATACTTTTCAATAATCCCTTGACAATATCTAGAATTTATTGATTTGATGTCAAGAAATGAATTTATCTCTTAGTCATGAAAAATGTAAAGTGTTACTCACAAAAGGTATAGTTTTGGGACACCATGTTCCTTCCCAAGGAATCAAGGTAGAACCTATGAAGATCGAAGTAATTGTTGGCCTTCCCTTTCCCAAAACTCAGAAAGAGGTAAGAATATTCCTTGGTCATGCAGGGTATTACCATCATTTTATTGAAAATTTCACTAAAATAGATGCACCAATTTTTAATTTACTTATAAAGGACTCATAATTCCAGTGGACAGAATCTTGTCAAAATGCTTTTGAAATCCTAAAATCCAAACTATTGGTGGCACCAATACTTAGGGGTCCCGATTGGTCCCTTCCTTTTCACATATCTACCGATGCCTCTGATATGGCCATAGGAGGAGTCCTCAGCTTAAAAGGAGGACAAGCACCTTATGCCATCTATTTTATTAGCAAAAATTTGACCCCTACAGAATTAAATTATGCTGTTACTGAAAATGAATTTTTGGTAGTAGTTTATTCTATTAATAAATTTCGTCATTATATCACAGGTTATGAAGTTTTTGTGCATACTGATCACTCCGCCATTATATTTCTAATGAATAAACCAATTACCAATGGTACAGTGACCCGGTGGCTTATTTTATTACAAGAATTTAACATTGTCGTCATTGACCGACCTGGTAAAGAAAATCTCGTAGTAGAATTCCTTTCCCATATTCAACATGAAGACGGTACTAAACCAATCGATGACACTTTTCTTGATGAACATCTATTTATTGTATCTGTTCAAACCCCTTGGTTCACAAATATTGCCAATTATTTAGAAACTGGGAAAATACCAAACCATGTGTCTCCACATCAAGAGCATTTTATTATGCAAAAGAAATAAAGTTACAAATTATCTTCTCATAATCGATCAACTAGCCAAGGACCCTCCATGCTCTTTAAATAGAGATCATGGACCAATCGATTGTTAAGCCACAGATCAATGGTATGTATGATCTAAGAGAAGTTGAACCATCGGATCACTTTATGTCTAGAACATATTGTGACCATCGGATTAGAATATTTACAAATTCATACTAATGCATACTAAAAAAACACACTTTACCTAACGTATATATTACACAAGTTGATCTTAACAAATTCCTACGTGTGTAAATATACGAACATCCCCCCTTAAGAACAACTTGGGATAGGATTGAAGGATTTACAAAAGTGACACTAGTAGGAAAAGGAAGGAGGCATTAGAGCCTATCCCCCCTTAAGGACACATTCTTGAACTCCTAACATTGATCAACGTTTAGAAAACTTCGCTTCTGTAAGAGACTTGGTGAATATGTCTGCAACTTGATCATCTGTAGGGAAATAGAGAATTTCAAGAACACGATCATGAACAATATTTATAATGAAGTGCATGTGTAGCTCAATTTGTTTGCTGCATTGATGTAGAACTGGATCTTTGGCAAGATTGATGGCACTTTGATTGTTGCACCAAAGTGGAGTAGTCTATTGTTGTTTGAATCCAAATTCTGAAAGCATCTGTCGAAGCGATAAAGCTTCCTAAATGGCATTAACTACGGCTCGATATTCTACTTCTGCTGAAGAAAGTGCAAGAGCTTGTTGTTTCTTACAAGCCCAAGTGACAAGTCCAGATCCCAGACTAAAAACATAACCTGTAGTAGACTTTAGATCCTCAGGATTGTTGGACCAATCTGAATCAATGAAACCAACCAATAAAGGTGTCCCCCCTATACTGTAATGAATACCAAACTTAATTGTACCTCGAATATATCAAAGTATTATTTTTTCTGCTTTTCAATGAATTTCTTGAAGTGTTTGCATATAACGGGAAACACGACCAACGATAAAGGAAAGGTCAAGATGGGAATGAGTCAAATATAAGAGACTACCAACAAGCTGAATATACAAGGTGGAATATAATTCAGTGGAAGTACAAGTGGCAAAAAGTTTGACTCCAGACTGAAAGGGATAAGGGTCCAGTTTACAATCTTCCATGTGAAAGCGACAAAGAAGGTCACAAGCATACTTATACTGGGAAATAAAGATTCCTTCTTTTGTTTGCAAGACTTGGAGACCAAGAAAATAATTCACTGTATCCTAATTTTGACATTTCAAAATTTTGCTTAAGACTGGATTTCACATGGGTTAAAATTTTAGGGTCACTATGAGTAAGGATAAGATCATCAACATAAAGAACAAGTATGATGAGATGGTTTCCTACTTTATTGGTATAGACATTCGGGTTAGAATGGCATCTAGAAAAACCTGTGTCAAGGAGAAAGCTATCCATTTTTGCATACCAAGCTCTAGGAGCTTGTTTAAGGCCATATAAGGATTTCTTAAGGAGACAGACAAGGCTAGAGTTATCATGAATATATCCAAGAGGTTGTTCCATGTAAATTTCCTCCTGTAAATCATCATGTAAAAAGGCAGACTTGATATCCATTTGATGGAATTCCCAGTTATGTAAGGATGCAAGGGAAAGAACAAGGTGAATGGAGTTCATTTTTGCAACAGGATCAAAGGTTTCATTGTATCCAATCCCTTCAACTTGGGAAAAAAATTTGGAAACTAACCTTGCCTTAAGTATTTCAACACTTCGATATGATGCATACTTAGTTCTATAGACCCATTTACATCTGACAAGTTTTCTTCCTTTTGGAAGAGGAACAAGATCCCAAGTATCATTCACCATTAAGGAACGATATTCTTCATCCATAGCTGCATCCCAATCTGGATTTTTGGAAGCTTATGCAAAAGTTTTTGGATCATGATTCTCATAAACTTGAGCCAAAAGAGAAGAGGCTCACTGAAACTAAGAATGTGTATGACGTTGATCTCTAGGATCACTCGCAAGATCACCAGCTGCTTCACATGTTGAACGGACCCATCGAGGAAGCATTATTGTTGGTTCAACTGGAGGAATGTGAGTAGGAAGAGGTGGATTTTCATCCTCATTGTCATCATCAGAAACTAGATTTGGAAACCTGTCAAGGAAGTTGGAAGAAGAAGAAGGCACAATCGTTGAATCAGGATAACAGGCCAAAGATGGCACACCCACCAAGTTAGGCTCACGTGCCAAGATATTTTCATCAAATTTAACATCTCTTCTAATGATTATATCATAATAATGTGTTTCAAGAAGTCTATAACCTTTTACATCTTCTATATATCCAACAAATATGCACTTTTCACTTTTAGGCTACAATGCTTTCCGTTTTTCATCCAGAATGTGAGCCCATGCTTCACAACGAAACACACGGAAGTGACTTACGTCTGGTTTAATTTTATTCCATGATTCTTCTAGTGTTATACCTTGTAAAACTTTAGTGGGTGTGTGATTAACTATGTAATTTACACAATTTATGGCCTCAGCCCAATATTGAAGACTTAGTCTCTTAGATTGGATCATACAATTAGCAATTTCTTTTCTAGTGGGGTTCTTTCGTTCAGCTACACCATTTTGTTGTGGTGTATATGGAACAGTGTGCTGTTGTTGGATTCCTTGTTTAGCGTAGAAAGTAGTGAACTTTTTGTTAGCTAGTTCTCCTCCATTGTCAAATCTTAACTTAATAATTTGATCATTAGAGGAAATTTGGGGTCTGAAATGAGACTTATAAGAAAATGTGCCAACAATAAATTTTGTGAGTTGGAATTCAAGAACCAATAAAATTTCAATAAAATGAGTCAACCATAATGGTTGAATTGACATATTTGCCATAAAAGAAAACTTCTTTTTTTGTTCGTATTTTCGACATATCTCCCTATGTTTTTACTAAAATTTTGAGCAAGAGATCTCGTTGGATGTAGAATTTAATTTTGCATCCAACGAGTAGCCACACTGCATACTTTTGATGGACCCCGCTACCCCAAAACTAAGAAATACGTGAAAAAACGTGATGATGATGTCATCATCACATTTTCTCAAGTATTTCTTGTTTTTGGGGTAGCAGGGTCCATCAAAAGTATGCACTGTGGCTACTCATTGGATGCAAAATTAAATTCTGCATCCAACGAGATCTCTTCCTCATAATTTTAGTAAAAACACAGGGAGATATGTCGAAAATAGAAACACAAAAAGCAGTTTTTTTCATTCTTCCTCCAAAATTAATAACTATTATTTTACTATTTTCTTTAGGAGGCCCATTTTAGACCTAAAATTTCCTCTAATGTGACCAGATTGTTTTTCAACAAGGTCCTTGTAGGCCAAGAACATGTTAAATACTTCGCTCTTAAGTTTTAAGAAGTAAACCCAAGTGCGCCTGGAGTAGTCATCAATGAAAGTTAAGAAATATTTGAAACCAGAAAAGGAAGTGGATGGAAGAGGACCACACAAGCCAATATGCACAAGCTCCAAGGGAACCGAGGCGTGCCAAGAAGCACATTTTTCAAAATTGTCTCAATGATGTTTTTCGAGTACACGACCGTAACAAACATGATCCTTACAAGATACCATTGGAAGAACAGTCACCATGTTGTCTTTACATAGTTGTTGCAATGATCGATAATTTAAGTGACCAAATCGCTCATGCCAAATTTTGCTCAAGTTATCACTATGAGCAACAAAAAATGAAGGAAAAGGTGATGACCCAAAGTTGTTAAATTTGTACAACCTGGTAATATCATCAACAGTTCCAGTAGCAAGGAACTTTTGAGGATTTTTAAAATCCTTGATTACAACTTGGTGAGGTGTAAACGTCACAGTTTTACCTTCACCCAAATGAGTTATTTGATAGACTGATAACAAATTGCAGGAAATTTTTGGAAAGCATAGTACATCACTGAAATGACCATTTTCTATTTGAACTGTTCCAGATCCTACAACACTTAGAGATCTATCATTACCAACAAATATTTGTTTTGTGTTATATTCATGCATAGTAGAAAAGATAGCTTGATCTTTAGCCATATGATAAGATGCTCCAGAATCAATGAGCCATTCATTTGAAGTAGAAGAAGAAGATGCAGTATAAGAGTAACCAGAAGCACAAAGTGCATGTTGTGCTTCTTCATTGCTGCTTCCAAGGCTGTCATCTTCTTGAAACACTTAGATTCATCATGATTATATTTCCCACAAAAATTGCAATGACGCTCAGTCTTATTTCCTTTTGTCTTAGATCCTTTGTATTTTTTTAAACAAGGAGCTAACTAAGAGGGTTTGAAACCCTTGTTTGGCTTATTATTGCAAAAATTATGTTTCTTCTGAGGCTTGGAATTTTCTTTTTGTTGGGACAATAAGGCTTTCACAGATGTATTTGCATTGTTAATTATTCAAAGATAAATTATATTATCTTGCTCTCTAATTAAGGAATCACAAAAGGATTCAAGACTAGGCTCTTGATAGCTAGCTGCAGTCAAGGATTCTTTCATCGAGTAAAATGTAGATACAAAAAAGAATATGCAGGTCCAAGTTTGGAAAGAATATGATAAATGCATTATTTGTCTTCTTTTTTAATCTTGCATTCTTCACATAAGGGTCTAAGAATTTTATACTTAGATAAATAGTCTTGAATGCATGAAAAATCACTTGGATTCAAAGAAATCAACTCGTTCTCAAGTTGATGACCTTGAATTTCATTGTATTGATCAAACACAGATTCCAACTTTTCCCAAGATTTATCAAGTTCATCAATTCCAAATATGTGAAATCGCAAATCTGTAGAGATTGACATCCCAATCAATCCATGAGCTTCCTCACATCTATTTTCCCAATTTATTTTATTATCATCATTAGTGGGTTCTATTTCTTTCCTTGAGGTAATTCTGAAAGTCCCCTACTTCGTAGAACATACTCCATACAATATTTCCATGAGAAATAGTTAGAACTAGTACATATAATATCACAAGGGGCAGCCATACTATAAAATAATGGCTGAAATAATAGAAACTAACTTTCTGGATGCAAAAAGCTCGAAAAATTAGGCTGTTTAAAAAAAAACGGCACTGAAAACGGATTCTGGATGATGAAGTTATGCTTGATCAAAGAAAATGTTGAAGATGTCCCCAATAGTGACGTGGTAGATATTAACTTGGCCAACCAAAAAAAGAACCCCCTTCTTCCCAAGATGAACCTTCGACAATCACTTACAAGAAAGTTACTTTTAAGTTAATCACTTTTGTAAAATAAGTGATGTTCACTTTTAGAATATTGTTACTTTTAAATAGGGTCGCAATAAATTAAAGACTTAAGTGACTCACTTTTTATTTTATTTTATTTAAGTGAGATCCACTTTTACAATAAAGTAACTTGAAAATAAAATTTGCATGCAGTAAAAAGTAACTTAATAAGACTTGAACTCAAGACCTATTAAGGAATAAAGCAACTTTGAACCAAGTGAGCTAAGTTTAAAAGGTACGTAAAAGAATGGAAAGATGAAGGGGACTTTTTTTTTTTACTCTTCTCTCTCGTTCTTCGTGCTTGCCTTTTTTCCCTGCAAATCACAAAAATAAACGAAAAAATAAAACTTTTCCACACTATGGGGTTATATATTGGTTAACTTACCCTGAAAGTCTACGTTTTCAAGTTTTCTCATTGTTTCTGATTCATTGTGATCGCAAAAGGTGCACAACAAAGAGCATACGTAGCCAAGAATACAAGAAAAAACTTCCCCTTTCTGTTTCTGATTCGCCGCGATCACGCAAGGTGCACGACAAAGAGAATACATAGCCATGGAAGGAAATATTCCAAGACTAAAACAATAAAGATCTAATCATAAAACTGATCAAATATGAGAGATTTTTAAAAAAATACAACAAATCCGTCACTGTAACATTATACCTTCAGATTTGTCGAAATGGGTGTTTCTGGATCAAACAGAAATGCTTTTTGATGAAACGAAAACTATTTCTCAATGGAAATAGTGATCCGGGCCTAATGAAATAGATCCCATAGCCCACAAATGCACAAAAGCTCCAGAACCAGAAACCCTTTCAAAGTTTTGACAACATCAGTTCTAGATCTTGATCAAAACCGGAAGCGACTCTTCATAAATGCTATGATACCATCTTTAGGTATACAGGGTACTCCCAAAAGATAGAACACCAAGAGAAACCAATTCACACAAACATATCATAGATCGATACACTGATGTTTGTCACGTGCTTCAAACCCTCAAGAGGGAAACAATCGACGGCCTCAGCCAAATAGTTACTTGGAGCAATTTATTATGCAAAAAAAAGTTACAAATGAGCTTCTCATAATCAATCAACTAGCCAAGGACCCTCCATTCTCTTTAAATAGAGATCATGGACCAATCGGGTGTTAAGCCATGAATCAATGGTAGGTATAATCTAAGAGAAGTTGAACCGTCAAATCACTTTATGTCTAGAACATATCGTGACTATCGGATTAGAATATTACAAATGCATACTAAAGAAACACACTTTACCTAATGGATATATTACACAAGTTAATCTTACCTAACTCCTAAGTGTCTAAATATCCTAACATATTATAGTTCAAAGTTCTAATTATTCTTAGGTTGATAATGATCTCTTCCACACTGGTCCAGATCTTGTTATTCAACGATGTGTGCAGGAGGATGAAATGACATACATCCCCCATGCATACCATGATGGACCATGTGGAGGTCATTTTTGTGATAAGAGGATGGCATATAAAGTATTACATGCGGGTTATTATTGGCCAAGGATTTTTAAGGATGCTGCCAAATATGTCAAAAGATGCGATAGTTGCCAAAGAATGGGTAAACCTACATTATCTAATCAAATGCCTTTACAACCCCAAGTTATGACTGAACCTTTTGAGAAATGGGCTCTTGATTTTGTAGGACCAATTTCGCCCATGTATCATAAAAATAAATATATCTTAGTTTGCACAGAATATGTCACCAAATGGGTAGAAGCTAAAGATTTATTTAGAGTCACAGAGAAATCAATGGTACAATTTATGTATGAAGAAACATTCACCCGGGTTGGTGTACCTAGAAAAATTGTCACAAATCAAAGTACTCAGTTTACTTCTAAATTAATGAAAGAAATTACTATGAAATATGGCATTCGACATTGCAAATATTCACCGTATCGCCCTCAGGATAATGGCTAGGTAGAATCAACTAATAAAGTATTATAAGTAATTTTAACTAAAACCATTGACTTACATCATAAGGATTGGGCAGATAGACTCCCCAAGGATTTATATGCCTATAGGATAACATGGAGAAACACTACCGAACATACCCCCTATGATTTAGTGTATGGAAAACAAGTCCTTTTTCCTATTGAATTTCAAGTTAAAACCTTTCGTATAGCAGCACAATTAGGCATGAATTTGGATAAAGCACAGAAACAACAAATATTACAGATTAATAAGTTAGACAAAATTAGACAAGATGCACTACAAAGAACGATGTTAATACAGAATCAACGAAAAACATGGAATGATAAATTTATTAAGCAAAATCAGTTTAATACTGGAGATTGGGAGCTACTATTTGATTCACGGTTAAATTTTTTTAAAGGGAAATTAACTACCTATTGGATGGGTCCATACGAAGTAGTTACAACTTTTTACAATGGATCAGTAAAAATTAAAACAATTAATAGCTGAAAAATTTCCTTTGTAGTAAATGGACATAGACTTAGGCTCTATCATCAATCGACATCTAAACAAGATTTCATAAAAAATGTTTTGCAACAAAATGAAATAGAATTAGTTGAAGGGGAAGCTATTCCTCCTCCTCTTGATCCTTGAAAAATATTTTGGGTTATTATCACTTGTATATATCTAAATATGTGCTTGTTGCTTTGAATAAATAAGAGTCATTTCTAATAGGTTGTCTACACAAGACTCTTTTTATTTTATGTCTTTATGAATAAATTGAATCATCCAACAAGTGGTTTTGTAGTTTGATTACAAGTATATTATCTCTATGAGAAGCTAATAGAATATTACTTGGACAAGGAAAGTATGCTAAATACTCATCAGGTATTTTAACATTTTCTTAGGGTACTTTTGAAATTTGCAGCTTATACTGATAATTTTTTTATATAAATCCTTTGTATATCATACTTCACTAGTTTTTATATGATTTATATAGTTTTTGGTATCTTGATTCAAACATGTATATTTATTATTTATTCTTTTAAACAAGCTGCTTGATAAGACCCACTATCATTATCGTATTTTTCACAACCTTATTTTTTACCGATGGCTTACTAGTTCATCCTATACTTGTTATCAAAACTTGTCTCTTGAGTATTTTGGTGATAACTTGAAAGTAAGTGGAAGTTTTTGTCTGTGGGGAACATTAATTTACTTTATAAAGAGGAAGGACTATTAGGTTAAAGAACAACTTTCAGTTATTCACTTTTGGCATGTTTTATGAGTCTGTCCATTATGCAATTACTTATAACTTTATTTTGAAAAAATTGAATTATGTGTTTAGTAAGATTTAACACACTCTAGTACCAATCGAATTCCATATATGTAATATCATTGTACAAAGAAAACCCGCTGGGGTACTGAACAGGCTCACTGGCAGCGGGGATATGCTTGCATGGTACCAAGATAAACTCGTCGGGGTACTAAACAGGCCTGTTGGCAGCAGTGCAATATCTGGTAAATGCAATATGGTTAATACACCACTATGCACATAGTTCATAAAATAGTGATAATATATGAAAAATTCTTCAAAAAATTATGTCATGCCCAATTGTTTATAATGTCATTTGAGAATGGCTCTAAGTTGACTTTTCTCCGACCGTCTCATTCCTCATATATCTAAGATGTCATTATCTTAGAAATGGGGCCCATAGTTGTAAATATCACACACTCTGAGGTACACTTAAAATACTTGACGATGACAGGATATCTTTACAATGAGGCATGGATGGCTAGTTTTTGCTATGGTATTATTTTGATTATAATATTCTCATTTACATGGTCTTTCTAAGCACTGTTTTATTTTTCATGAATATACATTTCTGAACCATTTCCATTTACTAGTTAGGTTTTTTTTTAAATAATTATCAGCATGTTCGCACTCTTTCCATTTTTCTGGAACAATCAATTCTTCTCTATGTATGGATTGAGTACATTCCATATCTTAGGTTTGGGGGAAGATGGATTTTAAAAATTAGATTATTATTGTTTAGGACAAATCTATTTATCTCTAACAAATGATAAGTATTTTCAGGAATGTAAACAGTGGAATTTGGTTATAAGTTGAAGCATATTTTTACAGCAAAATTCAATATGGAAGACCATATGGAGGATCAAATGAAGGTCCAAATGAAATATTAAATAGCGATCTAAGAAAAATGGTAGCATTTATGATTAAAATTGCTAACTAAATTTTGTTTTTGGGCAAATAGTTTTTACTTCCATTTCACTGTTAATAATTCTATTCTCTTACCCAGTCATGCATGAAAATGATCAATATTTTTTATTCAAAATGCAATTTATGTTTTTGTCTTACATATTCAACCTGCCGAAAGTTTTACTTTGGACATGGTTGAATTAATTTTAAACTTTATAAATGATAAAATTATTTTGAACTTGAGAACTGTTAAATTAAGAATGTTGAAAACCCAATAAAGTCATTTTTAATTTTCATACAATGTGTGACATGAAAGGTATGTTATTTTTAAATTATAGGTTAAAAGAGTGAAGTTTAAATTACCTTCTTTATCTGCAAAGTTGAAGGCAGCAACTAGTTCACCTTCTTCCTAAAAAAAAATTCTTTCCTTTTGCTCGGTGGGACCTGGCATTTCTCCGGTTTGGGGGAATGTTGATCCTATATTTGTTATCATTTTTGGCAAATTAATTACTCATTTAAACACATGTTTTATTATCTTTTCTATATTTTATAACATGCAGATCCTTATTCAGCCTTGGGTATGAGTGAATTTAAGGTTTATATGAAATATTTTATTATTGTCATTTTTTATGGTTTTATTAATTAAAAATGACATTATTAAAGTGAATTTGATGTATTAACTGATCTTATATTTGTTTGTAGAATTTTATAATATTTTTGGGCTAAATTAATAAACAGAGCGCATTCACCCTGCCTTTCGCACATCATGTCCAGCTTGTCATCTAGTCGGTTGCATGAAACTCATTGGTGGTTTTCTAGGTGTTGAAATGTGTTGCTGTAGACTGTAGTCCTGAAGTGCACCACTAGAAATACCCTTTGTTTTTCCTAGATCAATGCCCAACATATTCAGCTCACGGCCCAACCTCCCGTTCAGCTCTCTGTCTAGATCGCCCATCAGACTGTGCACTGCTGAGAATTAATTCTGTCATTTAAAATGTGAAACAGCTTGCAAACGAACTATTATCCACGCATCTGGGTGATGAAGTTGTGTTCTAGATATTTTTCATCCTGCATTCTCGTTTGCTCGCCAAAACATCAACCATCCATGCACTGGATTAATGCATTCAACCCGCTCTAGAAGATTCACCACTACGATCTCCCATGTTGACCATCAACCACCTGCTGTGATAAGGAGGGAATATGTGCGCCACATCTGAATATCATTCACGTTGAAGAGGAGCCTGTGTGTTTGCTTCCTAGTAAACATATGCAATTTACATTCGAGTTTATTAATATGCAGTCGTTTCTTTATGTTTATGTTTATGAATTTGCTTAAGTTTATTTTGCTGTTAGATTTTCTTAGTAAGTAGGTTTGTTTATTTCCTTTATGCATTAGAATTACATATGCATGGCTTAAGCTGAAGATTAGTTCATTTAGGTTATTTTTTACCATTTTAACTATGCATCCTGTCATTCGGACAGCCTGTTCAGTCTGTTACTCATCCACCCCTTTTAGACCCATAGTTAAGTCTGTCATTTAGCCCTTAGTTTTGTTTTTGGTTTTTTTTAATGTATTTTAAGATTGTTTTTAGTTCTGTTTTGTTAATGTCTGAATTATGTTTTGATTGTAATAGTTAGATGACTGTATGTTTTAGGTTGTCTATTTTATGTTGAGTTATTGTTGAAAGAACTTGTAGGACATAACCTGAAGATATTTCTTTTATTAAGTTTTCTACTTGCTTCTTTTATTAAGTTTTATTTATTAAGTTTTGTACTTGCTACTTTTATTAAGTTTTCTAGCTGCTTATAAGTTAAGTCCTCCTAGAATCCTAGTTTCCCATTTGAATAATTAATTGTTGATTGTATTTCAGTTTAAAGTTTATTATCAACTATTTAGTTTATTATTCTGTCTGAGTTTAATTACTTTAATAATTGCATTTTTAGGAGTTTGAATCGATTTTTAATTTTGAAAGATCTTCCAATTGTTTGTTTGTTAAAATATTTACAAGAAACCCTCTACCTTCGCATATATTTTGTGTCAACTCTAAGCTTACCAACCCCGGTTGATAATTCGAGAATAGGTGGATTAATTTAGACATTATAATACACCCAACACAGGATGTCCTAAGTAAGGAGTCTTATGAATTTCATTTAAAATCAGTAGCTTTAATTTTAGGTACATTAGGTATATACAACCTATTTTTATATAGTATTAATCCTTTTTCGTTTAGACTATACCCTGTAATTAAACTTTTAGTTAAATTTTCTGTTACTTTTGCTTGTAATTTCTGATCATTTTCATCCAATTTTACTCCTTCCTCTAACTATTCTTCTAAATTTGTTTTATAAGCATTGATTGTTGTTACAAAATTCAGTCTTGCATTTCTACTTAGAGAATCAGCGACCTTATTTTATTTTCCCTTAATATGTTGGATGTTGAAATCATATTCGCTAAGGAAATCTAGCCACCTAGCTTGCCTTGCGTTTAAGTTAGGTTGATCCAACAAATATTTTAATCCTTTTTTATCTGTCATTAACATAAATTTTCTTCCGATTAAGTGATGGTGCCACATTTTCAAAGCATGTATGATGACAACCAATTCTAAATCATAGGTTACGTAGTTTTCCTCATTAATTTTAAGCTTCCTAGACTTGTATTCAATTACATGTCCTTCTTGATTTAAGACCCCACCTAGACCACCGTTGCATGCGTCAGTGCATACTACAAATTCCTTATTAGGATAAAACATTATTAAGATTGGTGCAGTAGTTAGTAATGTTTTTAACTTTTAAAACTTTCTTCACACTTTTGACTCCACTTGAATTTCTTCCCTTTCTTATGTAGAGAAGTTATGGGGTTTTTTATTCTTGAGAGTCCCTCAATGAATCTTTGATAATAACCTGTAATCTCCATGAATGATCGCACGTCAGACATATCCTTTGGAACTGGCCATTCTTCAATTGCTTTTATCTTTTCTGGATCAACAGAGATCCCTTCTTTAGTCACTGCATGGCCCAAGTACTTTATTTTATCCTTAAAGAAATCGCACTTACTAAATTTAGCACAAAGTTGATTTTCTCTCAACTCTTGTAAAACAATTTTTAAGTGCTCTTCGTCTTCTTCTTTAGACTTAGAATAAATTAGAATTTTGTTAATGAATACCACTACAAATTTATTGAGATACTTATGCAATACATTATACATTAAGCACATGAAGAAATTCAGGGAATTAGTGAGCTCAAATGGCATGACAACAAACTCATAGTGACCATATATGTTCCTAAAAGTTGTCTTAAAAATGTCATCATCTTTGATTCAGACTTGGTGATAACCAGATTGTAAATCAATCTTTGAAAATACAATTGCTCCATGAAGATAATCAAACAGATCATCTATGTGGGGCAATGGGTATCTATTCTTAATGGTCATTTTATTAAGTTGACTATAGTCAATGCATAAGCATAGACTACCGTATTTCTTTGTAACAAAAATTAACAGGTTCTCCCAAAGGAGACATGTTGGGTCCTATATACTTTTTATCAATAAGTTCCTTTAACTGTGAATTTAATTCATTTAGTTCAAATATATTCATCCAATTAAGGGGCTTTTGAGTTGGAAACTGCACCAGGTACCAACTCAATAGTGAAGTCTAACTCCCTTTTCGGAGGCAGTCCCAAAATTTATTCCAGAAATACATCCGAATACCCCCTCGTGATTGGAATATCTTCCAATTCTAATTTATCTTCATTATTAATATGTTATTCGTTAATTACAGTTACAGCAAAGGCTTTACAACCCTTCTGAACATCTCTCTCTAATTGCAAAGCAGAGATTTGTCTGATAGTTGTTTTCCTAGGAATTCCTGTTATGGTTACTATTTCTCCTTCATTATTTACGCAAGTAAAAGTTTTATAGAAATAGTTCAAAACTACTCTAAGCTTTTCTAACTAGTGCATAAAAATTAACATGTCATAAGAGCCTAAAGGAAGTACATTTATATTCACAGAGGTTTCAAACTGATCCATACTTACAGTAAAATATTTTACAAAACTAATCACTTTTCGTTTTGCTCCAGTAGTTAGTTGAACTAACCATGACTTTGCAAAATTTTCTACTGATAAATTGCATTTTACTAGTAAATCGGGAGAAATATAACTCAGGCTAGCTTCTGGGTCAATTAAGATAGAAATGGGTATTTGATTCAGCTTACCTTCTACTTCCACCTTGGAAGTTTGATAATCCACCTGCCTATTTTCCAGAGCCACGTTGATCCTGGGCATCGCCCTTGCTAAGTCACCAATAGTCATCTCCTCCTGTACTGTATGAATGTTGCTGACATTCTTCTTTCTGTTAGGGAATACTAATGCATAATGAGGTCTAGTACAATCCCAACACTTTACTGGTTCTTTATGTTCATTATTCTTAATGTAGTTGCTGTGATTATTAGCAGGTTCTTTATTTCTAGGGCCATTAGGGTTTGACTGTGAATTACCTTTATTTCCTTGGAAATTCTTATTAGGAAAATTATGTATGTTATTATTTTTAAAATTGTGGTTAGATATGAAACCCTTCTTCTATTCAAAATTATTAGACCTCTTATCCTTCCAGTTTGACATGCTTTACTTTTTGCGGTTCTGCTCATATCAAAAATTTTCTTTTTGCATAGCCTCCTCAAGGGATTTTGGATTAGTGTATTCAATTATGTCTTTAATGTGAAAAGGTAAACAACTTAGAAACCACTGCACCTTAGGATTCCCATCAACAATGTAAAGCACGTAACGTAGTAAACTTTAAAAATTACTGTTTAATTCTTTCATGTTCATAGTTCCCAACTTTAGTTCATAAAATTCCTTAGCTCTCTCTTCGTAGTTTTATTCCGATGGAAACTCTTTTTAAAGTATTTCTTAAAAGTACTCCAGTTAATTTTATTTTCCCTAATACCTTTTACTCATTTTAAATCTTTCCACCAGATATCTGCATTTCCAGTTAAGTTGTAAATGGCCATCCTTTCTTTAAGCTCGTTAGAATAATTATAGATTTGGAAATACTTCTTCATTCTAGACAGCCATGATTCATTTTTCCTCTCCTTTCTCAGTTTCACCATTGAAACTTGGTGGTTTTATCTTCTTAAATTCTCCTAAAATTTCCTCATAAGGCTTAAATTTTCTTTTCTTGAATGGAAATTATTCTTATTGCTACCACTAGTGTACTGGTGATTCTTCTTGTGTGAGTCACCATAAATTTCAGAGGATGAACTACTTTAAATTTTTTATTGTTCGGAGTTTTTACTTTTATGTTGGTAGGACATGTTTTTGGATCTCATCTATTTATCTTTTTATTCACTCTAAAAATTTTCCATCGGTATCTAGTTAAGATCCTCTTGAGCTCTTAGAATTATTTCATTTTCCTTTTTAACTATTTCCATTTCAGTTCTTAAGTCTTTAACAGTTTGTAATAATTTTGAAGAATTGTTAGTTATTTATTCCTTAATCGGTTTTGTTTTAGAATCACTGTGTTCATTAAACGGGGACTCTTCATCTGCATATTCCTCGAGTCTTTCCATACCTGCAGTTCTAGCTCAAATTTTTTATGGCAATAACATTTCAAAAAGAAAAATACTCAATATGCATGAATTTTATTTTATGTTTGTCTACGTAGATTGAGCCGCATTTAGGCATAGTTTCTGAATGTGTGCTCTGATACCACATGTAATACTCCAAAATTTCATAAAAATTTAAAATTTTTCTTATGACAATAAATGTTTACAATCGTCACTTAATAGGGACATTTAACTATTAATAGTTAACGTATTAAGGTCTAAACTAGAACTAAAACTAATTTCTTTATTAAATTTTGTTTCTGCATACTTAATTATTTTCTTTTATAATTCAATATTAGAAATTGTTTTAGTAGGTAATGATCGGAAGTAACATGAGCTAAAACATATGTTTGTTTGTTATGTACTAAAGTTTGTTTTATTGTTTGTAAATGTGAAGGAACTTCGGTTCATGTCTGAGACTTACTTATATTTTTAGCTAATGCAGTGATGTGAAGCTTCTTGTACATGTTCTTTTTACAAGTAAGATGTTTTTGTAATCCAGATTCAGGATCGAGATTTATTATCTCAAATAGCATAAATAAATACTAGTATATTTGTTTAATTTACAACTTTGAGCAAAAAGGAGGTATTGTCAATCTGTATCTTTTCCATATATTGAAATTACTAAGTCGTTACTCAAAGTTAAGATATTAAGTTTGACNTATATATATATATATATATATTATGTTAGATTAAAACAAACCCTACATGCATTCTATAGAATGATAAGTTCTGCAACTAGATCTTACCTTATAATGTTACTTGTCATCAAGACAGTTTATATGTACATGTATGAAGGTAAAACCCCCAACAATTACTTCATAAACTTGGGTATAAAATAAATGTCTATTACATATGACACTACCAACTACGTGCATAGAAGTTTCTATTAAAACCTTAGTATTTACAGAATGTAGGCGCAAACAACTCCAAGATAAGATTAAAGTGAAGTAATACTGCTTTGTTTCAAGGGTGGAAAGACATTACGTACAGAACGATTCTAAAACCAAAACCTTTGCACATACTACTACCAATTACATGGTCTTCATTACATAGTTGTAAATCCTAATTAAGGAAAGATTATAAGCATGATATCTTATACTATACATATTATATTAAAAAGTAATCTATCAATTTTGAAAATAAATTATAACGAAGGTTATGTTAAACCTCTTGTTTGCAGGCTACACCAAAGGGCTCTTCGAAACTATAGTGTAAAAACCCAAAGTATTAAAATTGAGGTGGATTTCACATGGTCATTGGTGAATGGATAGGGTTTTGACTTGGGTAAACCACACAATAAAGATCTCCCAAGCCCTAAAATATCACATTTTACCCTATCTTTTGTTGTGGAGAGTTTGTCGTAGGCTGATGGCTGCATGACCATGATACCATCATTTTTGTTTATGAGAGTAATGGCCTTCGACTCTAATAGCTGGCTTGGTGTGTGGCCTTAACCCTTGCAATCGCTAATTGTATTCCTTGACTACTAGGGTAAGAGATTTCCTTGGCCACAGCTACTATGCAAATGAGATCTCTGCACGGCCGAAGGTCAAAGTTCTCCAGGAAAATATACTGTTTTCTTTTTGCATTTGCCGTAAGACTTATTTTTTATACCAGGTTTTCTTTCAGAAAAAAGTCTTAACATTTTGCTATTTTACAGTGTAGGATTTTCTACAAGTGTTACTAGGAGTTGTGTGGCATAGAAAGCTTTGTGAGAAAGGTCTCCATGCTTCACGACTTATAGGTAAGCCTCGGTTCTTATCTGAGGTTCCTTCTGTGATAAAGTGTGGGGTTTGGATGATGATGTTCCATCAAGATGCGACTTCTTTACTATGGCTACAGCGTACATTATTTGTTTGGATAGGTCGTGTAGCCATGAATTTGAATTTTTTGATGAAATTCTTGTGAATCCATTCAGCCGTAACTTGATTTATAGTAAATACTTTTGGGATAGGCCATTAGGTCGTGACTTCATTGGAGACTACTATGGTTTTATTTTTAAAATAATTTAGGGTTTTTAATTCGCATACTTGTTTAAAAAGCATGATAGCGATAAGGCTCAACTATTGGGTTGTTAAGAATCTTATTGGATAGAGACATATTGGTTTTGAAAAGAGCCTGAGTTGTTTTAATACATTTTTCAGTCATTCAGGAATTATGGTATTTGATTCGAAGGTGTTTATATTGATTAAATTTGTATTGTATTTAAACATTAGTACAGGGTTTCCTTATAATGAAATGTTAGTAGAATAAGTGAAATTCTTCTTGGTTGTAGGGTTCAATCTTGTGACCTGGCCTGTATTAGTTTTTTTAATTTAAGTTTTAGGTTATTATGATGACTTTGTTGATTTTTTTTAATAAAATTCTACTTTTCTTTATAAAATCGATTTGGATTACTTTATTTATCTTTTCTTGTTTTACTGTAGTATATAATTAATAAACAGTATCATGATTGTTTTCTGTGAAATTTTTATTTAATATAAGGCATTTATGATATAGATAATTGTATTTGTAAAAATGAAGAATTTTTGCTTAATGAAATTGTGGGTAAAACTGCAATAGCCCTATTCTGGAAAAGAGAAGGAAAAGAAGGTCACGGTTGACAGTTTCCCTAAATTAGGGTTTTGTATAATTTTATTTATTTAAAAAAAAATATCTGCAGTGTTAATTCTTAACTATAATGTGTTTAAAGCCTGATTCTTACTTACAGTAGTAGTAAAATTACTTATGTGTTAATGCCAAACCTAAGTGATTACTATACTTCTTTTATTGGTGATTTCATGTTTAAAGGTTACTTCTATTTATGTTATTTTCCTGTTTTCTATAATATTTAATAACTATATGTATTTATAATATATTAATATTATAGATAGTAATTACTACTGTGTTAAAAGGAACACCATTACACAGACTGTGTACTGGTTTTTAAAATATCTTTCATTAAGGTAGTTTTGTTTATGTTTAAAGTAATGTCTTCTAACTAAGGAAAATTATGAAATATAAAATCTTTCTTTTGATCATTTCTATAAAGAATATGTATAAAGTAAATAAAAATAATCTTACATTCTTGATTTGATTAATCAATCAAAATTTAATATCACCTATTGTACTAGAGTACTACCTTTTTGAAGGCGTGGAAAAATACAGCTGGGTATTTTATTTTTTAATAAATTTGAAATTAACCCTAATCATTTATTCTAATCCATATACAATCCAAAATTCATCTATATTTCAGCAGTAAATATTGTCTACAAGTAATTTTAATAACATATGAAAACAAACAAATAAATATATTATTTCCTAACTTCATTGATTCATTCTTGTTCCTAAGCTTGCATAGAGAAATTAGAAATAACATGTAGAACCTGGTGATATAGCCCAGAAGACAACAACTTAAAGAGCCCATTCCTCCCAACCAACTCCTAAATATAGTTGAATTGCAAATCTTAGGACCCTCCAGCCTATCTGTTGGTCCACCTGGTTGAAAGCACTGGGTGAGAGAACTGGTTTAAAAACCTCTGCAACTCCACAGAGTAATCAGCAGTAAATATTTCTACCTGCAGTATTAAGAACTTAGCTCAAATCAGCTGCACTAGTTCAGAACTTCAGCATTTTTCACTCAAAAAATTCTTCTTGTCCCCTCCATCGAATTTCTTGTGCACTAATTTTACTCAGAAATTTTACAAGTAAAGAATGAGCATCCTCTGCTAAATTCAATGGGAAGGTTTATTAGCATGCATAGGTCTTTTGGGTCAATTTTCACTTAATGGGCCACCTGCTCTTGTTCCACTTTCTTGGGGAACATGAGTACAAAAATAGGGAAGTTGCCTCCTACAACATCTAGAAGTAGTTTGAGGATGCTGACAAGTGTCAATCTTCTCTCAACCCAGCCTATTCCACCAAGTGGCCAGTAAAACACTTATTTAACAGCCTTCTTAAGTTGTTGTCTCATCTTTTATTTATTTATAATAAAATATTCATCAATTAAATGCAATTATCCTTGACCCCACTTGGTCATTAATTACAAACTTTATAATAAAATTAAAACATAATGTTTCCTAAAACATAAAAAGTTTTTTTCAATTTGGGGTATGTGAGATGTACCTCCTTGACTCATGATATACAATATCCACTGGAACAGCTTGACCTGTAGAAATTTTTGAAATATCAACGTCATATTGAATGAATTTCACTCTCCTGTCCGAATCTATATGTGTGATTTGATAGACAGAGAGTGTATTAGCTACAATGTCAGGCACATACAACACATTTTTGAATTACCAATTGTTAAGGTTGATCTTGCCAATTCCTTTGGTTGGGATCTCAGACTCATCACCCATGAGGATGGATGGACCACTATATGGATGTAGGACCGAGAAGGAGACTTATACTGGATCCATGTGTCATGAGGAACCTAAGGCTATTATTAAGGAGGAAGATCCAAAATATATAGCAACCAGTGTATGGCATATATCATTGTTCTCAAAATTCGAACCTCCCTCTTTATTCCTTGCGACATATGGAAGAGGAATGTTGTTCTTCTCAATGATTTTCTCCATCATGTCAATGATTTTCTTCAATCATGCACTCTATGGATTGCACCCTTTGTGGAAATAAGTGAATTTTGTATTCTTTTGCTTCTTTCCTTTGTCCTTGGTAGGATTTGAATACCCATCAGAATATTTGGGCTTCTCCTTCTTCCTCTTATCTTGTTCTTTTGAATCCTTGGGCTTCTTCTTTTCCTTTCCTTAATTTGAAACACCTGTAGCAAGAGATTGAGACTTTGGGGATTTTATGGTACCCATTTAAGATAACTTGTATTGTTCCTGAGTCAAATACTCCATGTTTTTCCAAGGTAGGCATTTTCCAATTTCGAACTCCCATCTTACCTAAGTGGAATGTCAAGAAAAATAATGAATAATTTGGCCGTAGATTCAAAACAATGGATAAGATCAGGTGATATTCCTTCTTTTAGATTCTACACTATTTCACCTGAAGTACCAAAAAATTGAACTTGGGGAATAAATCCTTGATCATCTCAAAGTGAGTTGGACTCAATGTGATCAACTCATTTTTGAGTCGGTGCTCTCTCATCTCATCTGTCTTCCCAAATAGTGAATTGAAATTGAGCCACACCTCACTGGGTTTTATAGGAATTTCTATAGAAAATTAAATATCCCTTAAAATACTGATACAAAGCATCTGTAATGCTTCATCCAACCTATTGAAATACTTAGACTTTTCCACAACAGAGTTGGGCTCATTCGTTGTTCACATGGTTACTTTGTAGAGACCTTTTGACCTCAACCGGATCACCATTTCTTCCTTGCATTAAAAATTATTGAATGGGATAATAAATATAAGATTCTTCTCCCTTTTTTATTGTGCACTGAGAGATAAATAAAACTAGAACAACTTGCAATGCAAACTCTCATTTTTTTCTAGAGGAGACCCTATATAGCAATTTGAACACTATGAACTCTATGTATTCAACTTGAATATCCAAAGAGATATGATAACATGTGAAAATATGATTCAAAAAAAAATCCAAGATATAATATAATCATCACATCTAAATAATTTCACAAAACATGAAGAGAACAGTGCAAACGAGCAATATTGACACATAGAGATGGTGCCAATAACTGATTTGTCTATTATTGTCCAACATATAAATTTATATGGAACATGAATATATTACAATAGGATAAAATAATTATCCTTAGGAGGAAAATTGGTGGAATACATGTGGCAGGCTTAAATTGGACCTTAAACCCCCCTAGGTGGACCAATGAGCTCCCAAACCAGCTCAAATGGTCACGAATGGCCATGTGAATGCAAGTGAAGCATGCTAGATCATAGATAAGGGTATTATAGGAATTCCAGAGTGCATGGGTGAGTGGGAGAGTCTCTAGGAATCAGCAAATGGTTCAAAACATACAAAAACACTCAAATACAATGTATGGGTGCCTCTGGTCAAACCAATTCCCTATTTTAAGCAATGGGAGATTCATAAGAGACCAAAATATAATTAATGAGGGTGATAATGATACTAAATGATCAAAATGTGGGAGATGGATGTAATTAATGGTCCAAAAACCCCAAATACCTTAGGGAGTTAACATAACCAAAGTTTGGACTATGCAACATAAGTGAAAAAAATGAAGGTGTGTCCTAGGTGATATGTGACCATGGTACTAGGTGCTATGTTGTTCTAACAAATACCATGGGTAATAAAAACTTGGATCATCCTTTAAATACATCGTGAAGGTCTCCCCACGAGAGTTGTTTAACTTTTGAACTTGTACATTCCTTAATTCCTCAATTCCCAGGCCTTTCCCCACACCATACCACTTTGCATGTTGAGTTAAATTCATGTAACCCTTGATCCCTTTCCCAGTGACAACAAATTGTTGGAGATAAATGGAGACTAGGATCATGAGAACATAATGTTGGTCCCAGATTTGTTATCATTTTTGGTAGTTAAATTACTAATTTTAAACATATGTTTTATCATCCTTTTGCATATTTTATGTCACACAGCTCACCATTCAGCCCCAGGTTATATAGTATTTTGGATAAGTTAACAAATAGACATGCGTTCAGCTGGATATGCATAGAGCATATCCAACTCTCTATCCATCTTACAGTCTAGATCACTAACCATACTGTGCGTTGTTAATAACAGATTTTAGGCATTAAAATGTTGAAACTGTTCATTTTCCACACATCTAGGTGATGGAGAAGTTCACGTTCTAGAAGACTCGCCATCACGTTGCCTCTGCTCAACACCACACCACCAGTCCATGCATTTGGGTGATGCAATGGTTTTCGTTCTGGAAGAATTGCCAGCGTGCTCTCCCCTATCCAACACCACTCCACCTGCTACGCTAAAGAAGGAGTTGTCTGCCACATCATGCACATTGAAGAGATTCATTCACACTAAAGAAGGAATAATGTTGTGCGTTGGCATTTTATTTGTTAATGGTCATAATGGTTGACTAAATTTAGAGAGAATTCAACCACTAAAGGGTCGATTTGCTCATCTCTGTAAACAATATATATATTAGCCTCTACGTGAGAGATTAGTTAGCTAGCAGTGTAACCAGTTTATGCATGTAATTCATTGTTCTTAAGCACGCTGTAATTTTGTTCCATATTTTTAATAGAAGTTGTATGTTTTGTTGTTCATGATTGCATTCGAGTAATCATTTGGAAGGCATCACCCCTGATTGTTGAGAGGGCCCCTCATCAACCAGCAGTTTCCTTTCTTATGTAGTTTTGTTCCCTTTTCTTCTGTTGTTAGTTTGATTTCTATTTTATTTTAGTTTGAATTAATGTACATGTTTATTTCATTTAATTCCTATAATGTTGTGTGAATTTTTCAAAGTTAAATAGTTAGTTGGCCGCATAGTTTGCTTTCAGTTTGTCATAGTTGTTTTCAATTTGCTTTGAGTCATTTCATTTCCAACTTTATTGTTTTATTTACAAGTATACAGAATAAATTTCTTTCATTACATTATAATAGATTCAATTCTGGTCATTTCCTTTTCTATCATAAGTTTATTTAAAATTCCAGTTTGTTTCTTAGTATAATATACAATGATTTATTTTTATGAACTAGTTTAAGATTGTTTTGTTGTTAGATTTAATTATTAAGTAGGTTTATTTACTGCCTCTCTGCATTATATTTACATGTGCACGAATTGAATTGAAGATTAGATCATTTAGGTTAATTTATGTTATTTTAGTTGTGCAGACTGTCATTCGGACAATCTGTGTAAACTGTCATTCAGACAACCCTTTCAGACCCACAGTTCAATCTCTCATTCAGTCTGTCATTTCGTTTTTAGTGTTTTTATGTGTTTTGAACCTATTTAAAGATCCGTTTATTTAGTTTTTAAAGTATGATTTGACTATAATAGATAGATAACATATTTACTTATATTGAGATTAAAAGTTAGGTTATTTTAATTTGTTTATTAAAGTTTTATCCTTTCACTTTGAACATATTTTGAGTTATGTTATGCTTCGTTTCTTTTGTATGTTTCTGATTTCTTTGACTAATATTGTTGTACTGCTTTGGAATCATGCTTTTGGATTGATTTATCCATTTCCATGTAAAACTTAGTATTAGGTATGTTATCTTTGAGAAAGAATACGGGTACCTTATAAATTGTCCATAGTAGAAGGAATAGTTCTCTTTCTCATTGTGTGATTATCAAAAGAGACTTCTAAAGTAGAACCTAAAGTTTTTTTTATTAAGTTTTCTACATGTTTCTCATAAAGTTATTTTTACTAAGTTTTCTACTTGTTTCTTATTAAGTTATTTTTATTAAGTTTTCTACATACTTATTTATTAAGTTTGCTACTTGCTTCTTTATTAAATTTTCTACTCATTTTTAAGTTAGTCTTCCTTGCATCCTAGTTTCTTACTTAAAGACTTAGTTGTCGATAATATTCAGTTTATAACATAGATTATCAGTCTGGTTATTGAATTATGTTTCAAATACACACCTTCTTTGTATAATTAGTTTTTGAAATTGTTTAATAAATTCTACTAGGAAGGATAGTTCTTTAGTAACTGTTTATGAAATAGAATAGTGTATTTTTTATACTTTAATTTAATATGCGGTTTTAGTTCAATTACCTTAATAGTTGAATTCTTAGGAGTTTGGCTCGGTTTTTCATTTTGAAAGATATTTCTATCTTTTGTTTGTTAAAATATTTCCACAACACCATAGGAACTCCTCTACCTTCGCATATATTTTGTGTCAACTCTAACCCTACCAATCCCAATCGATAATTAATTATTAGGTGAATTAATCAAGACGATATAAAACCCAACAATTTTGGCGTCGTTGTCGGGGAGTTGTTCTGTAAGGTAGAATATAATTATTTATGAATTTTAGTGATTGGCTGGTGGCGGGGGTGCCGTAAGATGAGAGGTAAGAACCTGCACATCTGTTATAATAAGCGCCCCCAAATCCAACATTAGTAGTAGCATAGTTTCTTTAGTTTTAGTTTTTCAGGAGAAAACTTAGAGATCCTCAGGGTAGATTTGTTAATACAAGAAAACTTATTGAAATCCATACTAACTTATGTAGCGAACGTAATTCCCTAACTTTTAACTCACTGGGAAGGTATCGAAAGAAATGTATCAAAGGTAGTTCTACCTAGAAACCTGAGGAGACCCTCTCAGGAGATCATACCTGAGAAGCCATAGGAGGAGAAGGAACCTTGACAGGAGGTCCTAAGGAGCCCATCCCTGAGGAAGTTAAAGAAGATCAACAACTAGGAATCTCTAACTCTCCACTAGTTTTGAATCCAAATAACACAACTTTTTCACTAGTAGGAGATCCTAATTTTGTTGACCTTTTCGACCCTACCAAAGTAAAATATCCCTTTGGAAACTTCGTATATCCAATTATCTCACAAATTGAAACTTCAATAGTAGAACCTAATATCCCTATAGGATTCAATAAAAACACGATCGATCAGACAAAAATCTCTCCCAAAAAAGAACATTGGGACGCCCCATTATCACCTCGAAAGGAGCTTCATAGGTATATTTACGTTAAAAACCCATCCTATATGGAGAGACGGGGAGAAAACGAAGATCATGATGAAGTTAGAAATAATGAAGGAGAATGGGAAAATTGAACTAAGGTTACCTTCGGGTTTCCTATTTTAGACACTATACACGATGTAGCTATGAAAAACATCCCTCTTTCCTCCTTACCGACTTTCTATGGAAAAACTAATGAGGACCCAGACACATTTTTGTTCTAGTTCAATATTCTTTGTAGGAGCTATAATTATCTACAATATGCTCACAAACTAAAACTCTTTCTCGCCACACTAAAATATTATGCCTTGAGATGGTTCATGGGATTAGGTGAATCCACTATCATGACTTCAGACGATATGAAAAGCTCATTTTTGTGAAAATATCAAGACTATTGCAAACCTAAGGACTCTCAACATGATATATTTAGGATATAATAGCTTGAAGATGAAATCCTAGAGGATCATCTCAAAAGATTCATTTATACATTACATAAAGCAAAATATAGTGACCTCCGAGAAAATGCAGTATCTACACTTTTCCTTAAAGGGATCTCCGAGGACTTGCTAGAAAGCCTAAATCTCATGGAAGACGACAATATTTCTCATAAAACTTTTGCACAAATCAGTGAGATGTGTGAAAAATATTCTAGAAGTAGGGGGGAATTTGGGAAAAAATTTCGAGAGCCTTATAGCAGAAATGTAAGAGGAAACATTCCCAGTTCAGATGGAGTTACAAGGACTGATTTAGGAAACCTATTGGAAAATTTCAAAACTGATATCTTAGGAGAAATGGGTTCTCAACTAGATGCTTTACAAGCCAAGAAAGGGCAGGATGAAGAATGAGTAGTAATGAGCATTTTTTGTCCAAGATGTAGGACTAAAAATCCCTAGAGGTTATGTCCATTAAACAACATCTCCATATGTCACATCTGTACATAGGAACATCCAATAGACAATTGCCCATCATTGCCTGGGTTGCAAGCTATCTATAAGAGTGGGGATGTACGTGAAACATCTAGGAGGCATCCTTGGAAACCTAGAGACCAACCAGCCTACGAGAACTTTCCACCACAACCCCCACTCTATTATCCTCCATATCAACCACCTCAACAATGGAACAATTCAAGTTGGTAGAATTAGCCACCTCAGTACCCTCCTCCTCAATTTTCGCAGCAGAAATATTGGTCACAAGGATGGAGAGGACAACCATACCCTTAATCACAACCTGTCTCTACAGTTGATCATCCTTATCCTTAGCACAAAACAAATTTTCAGTGAATTTTCACCCTGCCACCTTTATTCACCATATTTATATGGATGCAAACATTTCACCTGTAAGGCATCCTCAGAGGAGAAAGAATCCTACTCTAAAGGATATAGTAAAAGAAGAATTACAAAAAGTCCTTAATGATGGTTTCATCTATCCTATTTCTGATAGTAAATGGGTGTCCCCTCTAGTTGTAGTTTTGAATAAAGTCATAGGGAAATGGTGCATTTGTGTCGATTCTAGAGAACTAAACAAAGCCACACTTAAATATTACTTTCCTTTAATGTTTATTGATCAATTGTTAGATACCCTATTAGGTAAAAATTTCTTGACGAATATAGTGGTTACAACTGGATTTTAATAGCACCTGAAGATCAACACAAAACCACTTCCATATTCCCTTGGGGAACGTACGCTTATAGAGTTTTTCCATTTGGCTTATGTAATGCACCCGCCACTTTTCAACGAGCAGTCTTAGGAATCTTTTCCGATCTTATACATGACGGTGTGGAGGTATATATGGATGATTTTATAGCCTATGGTAATACTTTTCAAGGGGCTCTTAACATCCTTAAGAAAGTCTTGATCCGATGTCAAGAAACGAATTTATCCCTTAGTCATAAAAAAGTAAAATGTTACTGACAGAAGGTATAGTGTTAGCACATCATATTTCCTCTCAAGGAATTCAGGTAGATCCTACTAAGATTGAAGTAATTGTTGGTCTTCCCTCCCCAAAAACCTAAAAAGAGGTAAGAAGTTTTCTTGGTCATGTAGGCTATTACCGCCGCTTTATTGAAAATTTCACTAAAATAGTTGAACCGATGTTTAAATATCTCACAAAGGATGTAGAGTTCCAGTGGGTAGAATCTTATCAAAATGCTTTTGAAATTTTAAAAGCTAAACTATCGGTGGCACCAATACTCTCGGGTCCCGATTGGTCCCTTCCTTTTCATATATCCACCGATGCCTCTGACACGGCCATAGGAGGAGTCCCGGTCCAAAAAGAAGGACAAGAACCTTATTCCATTTATTTTATTAGTAAGAATTTGACTCTTACCAAACTAAATTACACTGCTACTGGAAAAGAATTTTTGGGAGTAGTTTATTGTATTAATAAGTTTCGCCATCATATTACAGGGTACGAAGTTTTTGTACATACCAATCACTCTGCCATTAGATCTTTAATGAATAAACCAATTACTAATGGTACAATAACCCAATGGATTCTTCTATTACAAGAGTTTAACATCATCGTCATTGACTGGCCTGGTAAACAAAACCTAGTAGCAAATTTCCTTTCTCGTATTCAATACGATGATGGTGTTAAACCTGTTGACGATGCTTTCCAAGACGAACATTTGTTTGATGTGTCTGTTCAAACCCCTTGGTTTGTAGACATTGCCAATTATTTAGAAACTGGAAAATTACCAAACCATCTGTCCCCACATGAAAAACGTTGTATTGTAGTTTAGAGTTCTAATTATTCTTGGGTGGATAATGACCTCTTCCGCACTGGTCCAGATCTTATTATTCGATGATGTGTGTGGGAGGATGAAATGACAGAAATCCTCCAAACATGACATGATGGACCATTAGGAGGATATTTTTTTCTAAGCGAGTGGCATATAAAGTACTCTGGTTATTACAGGGCAACCATTTTCAAGGATGCTTCCAAGTATGTTAAAGGATGTGATAGTTTCCAAAGAATGGGTAGACCTACGTCATCTGATCAGATGCCTTTACAACCTCAAGATATGATTGAACCTTTTCAGAAATGGGATCTTGATTTTGTACGACCAATTTCTCCCATGTCTCATAAAAAGAAGTATATCCTGGTTTGCGGGGATTATGTCACCAAATGTGTGGAAGCTAAATATTTGTTTAGGGATACATAGAAATCAGTGGTAGAATTTATATATGAAGAAATATTCACCCAGTTTTGTGTACCTAGAGAAATTGTCACACACCAGGGTTCCCAATTTACTTCTAAATTAATGAAAGAACTTACTACGAAGTATGGCATTGGACATTGCAAGTCTTCACCTTGTCACCCTCAGTCTAATGGCCATGCAGAATCAACCAACAAATTGTTAGAAGCAATTTTAACTAAAACCATTCACTTACATCATAAGGATTGGGCAGATAGACTCCCAGAGGCCTTATGGGCCTATAGGATAACATGGAGAAACACTACCAAACATACCCCCTATGAATTAGTGTATGGAAAACAAGTCCTTTTATCTATTTAATTTCAAGTTAAAACCTTTCGTATGGCAGTGCAATTAGGCATGGATTTAGATGAAGCACACAAATAGTGAGTGTTACATATTACTGAATTAGATGAGATTAGACAAGATGCACTCCAAAGAACCATGCTAATACAAAATCAAGGAAATAAATTGAATGATAAGTTTAATAAACAAAAGAAATTTAATAATGGAGATTGGGCACTAATATTCGACTGGCGGTTTAAAAATTTTAAAGGAAAATTAACTACCCCTTGGATGGGCCCATATGAAGTAGTTACAACTTTTGACAATGGGTCAGTACAGATTAAAACAAAAGATGGCTCACAAGCTTTCTTTGTAGCAAATGGATGCAAACTTAGACTTTATCGCCAACCAACATCTAAATAGAATTTCATACAGAATGTTTTGCAGCAGAATGAAATGGAATTGGTTGAAGAAGAATTTATTCCTCCTCTTGATCCTTAAAAATATTTTGGGTTATCATTACTTGTATATATGTAAATATGTGTTTCTTTCTTTGAATAAATAAGTCATTTCTGATAAATTGTCTACATGGGACTCTTTTTCTTTCTATAATATCATATATGTTATCATGAATAAATTGAATCATCTAACAAGTGGTTTTGCATTCTGATTACAAGTACATTGCCTCTATAAGCAGCTAATGGAGTATTATTTTCAAAAGGGGAGTACGCTAAAACAATTATAAGGTGTCTTAACCTTTCTTGGGGTACTTTTGAAATTTGCAGCTTATAGTGAGATTACAAAAAACAATCCTTTGTATATCATTCTTAACCACCTCTTCTATGATTCATATGGTTTTTGGTATTTTTATTCAGACATGTATATTTCTGATTTGCTCTTTTGGACAGTTGTTTGACAGACCTACTTTCATTATCATATTTTTCACAATCTCAGTTTATACCTATGGATTACTAGTTTATACTATACTTGTTATCATAACTTGTCTCTCAAGTATCTTGGTGATAAATAAAGAGTACGTGGAATTTTTTCCTGTGGGGAACATTACTTATCTTGTATGAAGAAGAAGGACTATAAAGACAAAGAAAACATTAGAGGAAATTTGGGGTCTAAAATGGGCCTTATAAGAAAACGTGCCAAGAATAAATTTTGTGAGTTGGAATTCAAGAACCAATAGAATTTCAATAAAATGAGTCAGCCATAATGTGAGTTGGAATTCAAGAACCAATAGAATTTCCTGTCTATTTTATTTGCATCCTCTTGGTGGTGGATGCAAAGAAAACATACAGGAAAAGAAAGAAAACAAAAATCAAAACCCCTCTGCACACAAGGTTATGGGTTGAGCTCCAATACCCTGCATACAACTTGTTAGAAACATCCAAAGACCTGCAAACAAACCATGAAAACTTGTAAGTATATGTTAAGCAATAAATCTGCAAGAAAATATGTTAGAAAAACTAAAATAAACAACAAAAAACAAAGATTATACCTTCTATGGGTGGAAATGGGCCACCATACCCTAGCTTGGAGAAGCACCTCTCTTGAGAATGGGGGTGCTATGGCTCAATGGGAGAATGGATGAGAGGGAGAGTGAATGGATTGAGAGGTAAATGGTCTCAAGGAACTCACTCGAGCAGCATAACAATATGCAAGGAAGGAATGAATTGAGAGTGACCCCCACCCCTCCATTTATACTTTTTCTCAAGACTTTTAGGGTTTTAAGCCCCTGGTTGGGGCTTTAGCCCCTTTTTTTGGTTTTTTATCCCCTTTCACTCAATCTTTAGCTCTTTTGGGCATCTTAAGCTACTTTGAGGGGTTTTAGCCCCTTTTTGGAGGTTTTAGCCCCTATGAGAGCTATTTTGGCTCTTTTTAGGGGATTTTAAGCCCTTTTGCATAATTTTGACCCTTTTTGAGGGTGTGGGGGTCTAATGGGGTCAAATGACGGTTGTGTATGGGTGTCCTTAGGTGGTGTAGGCCATGTAGAGATGAGTGAGGGAGTTTTTGGGTTAACAGATTGCCCCCTGATGTGTGAGGGCAAGAACTCATCGTATGGCCGACGAACATCATAGGATTTTTTGGAGAGAGGTGGTGGTTCTTAGGCTATGGCATGGTGGCTTTTGGTTTTTGTATTAATGTGGTTCCCATCAATGGGTGAGATACAAATAATGTGTGACATGTATATGGATGAGGAGGGCATCCCCATGCTTGTAACAATGTCAAAAGAATAATGTGATCTATGCTCTATAATACAAGAGCCGATCATATACAACTAGTGATACATAGTGGTTGCCTCAATGAGAGGCCGAATACAATACTGATCTGAAGAACTGCTACATTGGAACCATGGCAGTCTCATGGAATGTTATATCTTCATGATAATGGTCTGCTGGATCTTCGAACAGTACATAGTTGTATGGACTCACTGATGGAGAGTCAAAGTCTCTGTGGTACAAATATGTTCCATCAATCATAAATCTATATAGAAGCACTGCTGGAGCTTCTAAACACTGTCTCCAATGCAACCTGGAAATCATTAGAGGAAATTTCAACTCAAAATGGGCCTCCAAAAAAAAATTAATCAAATGATAGTTAAAATAATAAAATAATATTTATTAATTTTGGAGGAATAAAAGCAAAAAACTACTTTTTTGTTTGTATTTTCAACATATCTCCCCGTGTTTTTACTCAAATTTTGATCGAGAGAGCTCGTTGGATGCAGAATTTGATTCCACATCCAATGAGCTCTCCCTATTGAAATTTGAGTAAAAACACGAGGAGATATGTCAAAAATACAAACAAAAAAGTAGTTCTTTTATTGATACCTATCCCCAAATTTATATTAAAAAAAATGTTTAAGACCTATACGGTATTTCAAATTTAAAGGAATTTCATTGGCTAACACATGATGACATGGAATTTGATTTAAAGTTAAAAGGCCCATTTTGAGTTGAAATTTCCTCTAATGCATAAGTGACATAATCCTGTTGGGGTCCCTCAAATAGACTCATCAATGTGCTAGAGTGAGGTGACATCCGGGGTCTTTGACCAAATACTGCACGGACCAATACCGTGTATGAATCTCAACGGTGCGATAATGTAGCTGGATTCAAGCATGTGAGGAAAAACCATCCCAAGAGGCACTAAGGACTCCTCTCAAGTGGTCCAAGGAACTCATCAATGAGGTTAATGAAACCAGGATACAGGGGCCTCTAGATTTATCCTCTGGAATACATGTGTTGTCGTCAATAGAGGGAGACCTACCCCTGGTCAAGGAAATGGTGTTTCCTTGACCAGAAGCGCAAGGGAGATAACTGAAAGATGTGAGAAAATCTAAGGACTAACCCACTGAATGTGGGTGGGGGGGGGGGGAAGAGTTGAACAGGGGTAGAGGGAGTGTAGTAGAATCAAACTACCATTGTTTAGAGTATGATTGCAGAGCGAAGCAGGAAGCAAATGAAACTGACTCATGGGAAAGGGATAAGAGCTCTAATACTGGGAATGTCACTGCAGATGGGAAATAATTCGGGGAGGTAGACTTTTGGTATTGATGGGATCCAAGGAAGACACATTAGAGAGTACTGTGAACAAGGGCGACCCAAAGTGGGAATGCTTCCAAACTATTATCTGTGGGGTGGTGTCTAAAGACACCATTGTGGTATGATCTTGTGGACTTTTTACAAGCCCAAGAAACTAAATGCTCAATGGTGCTTTCAATTTTAGAGAGTCTTAAAGCATGAAGAAGACTCCAGTGGGGGATCTTTTTCATTGGTAGTCTCTTGTTCCCAAAAAAGGATAAAAGTATACATAAGAGAGCTCACCCAGCCTGTAGGGGATTAGAGACTTCTTTACATTTGGTAGTCCAATCAGGCCGGAAAAGGTTAAACCTATACTGACTGGACAGTCATTCAGATACTTTTACGAGCATGAACGAAACCAAGTTTGCTCGGCAATATTTTCTTGATGAGAAGGATGGAAAAGAGCTTAACGACAACCCATGGTGAGATTTTTTGTAAAGTTCATCCCCTCTGCCCGAGAAAGCATAAAAGTATGTAGAGGGAAATAGTCTTGGCTTGAATATGCCAAGGTGGTCCTTTTCGTTTGATGGTCTACATAGTCTGCAAAAGGAGATAAATGAGACGATGTAGATGCCCTTTCCTATACTTTAATGAGTGAGAAAGAAAGCAGTTATGCTCGGCCATCTTTTCATTCTTTTAGGAGTCAGAAAAGAGCTTAAAAGAAACTCTAGTATGGTCAACCGATCGAGGAGGAATAGGTGGTGCCCCTATTTCGGGACAGTGGACAGTGGTCCAAAGGTTGTCCATGCAGTATGGATGGAGCAGGTGCCTCTTAAACATACCAATACATGCATGGGATAGATCGTGGCAGAGGAACGCGAGTCAGTGTGGCAGAGGCATGCATACCGAGGTGGCTCTCGGACAGAGGTTAGGAGAGTCGTGTGTGAGTTGTGATGGACGGACTTGACTAAATGTGATTTGAGTGCAAGTCCGAAGGTAGTTATATGCCAAATGCATGCAAAGGAAATTATCCGTTCTCCGGATGATGGTCCAGAGATCTGCATAAGGTGCGGTGGACGTATTAGACAACTATATGCTAAAAATCAAAATCATGTGCCTTACGGGCAGTGGCTCGAGAACCCGCATGCATGGTGGAAGGAAAGTGTGACACAAGTACAGGTCTAGAGACACTTGTATCATGATGTGGTATGTGAACCATGGTAACTCTTGAGAAGTGGCCCCAAAAATTACTTATTAAACATGAGAGGATGATCTCATTAAAATATAGAGGGAAGAATCTTGAGCTCGAAGGTGTCAGAGGTGTCTCAAACAAATTCTGGGTGACTCTACCTAGCAGCTAATGGTGCCACCTCTAATGGGGGTCTCTAATTTGTGGTAAAAACATTGCAAAACAAAAAAGGACAAGACTATCTTGCACGCTGAACTATCGTCACTTAAAGAGGTGACGTTAGAGGGAAACTGGTTTGGACTTTCAAGGGATCAACGGTCATTCCCTTGTGTGACACGATGAACCTAGGAGACGGCCCGTTGGGACATAGAAAACACACTTAAAAGGGTTCAAGCAGATTTTGTACTTGCGACATCGTAGGAAGGCTTGCCACAAGTCGTATATGTGTTGTGCTTGTTTCTATGACCATGCAATGAGGTTGTCAAGATACACCAACATCATGTGGATCAGGTCACGAAAACATTGTGTCATGGAACTCTAGAAGGTGGTACCAGCGTTCCTCAGACCAAAGGGAATTACTCGGTAGGAGAATGTGCCCCACGGGGTTGTGAATGTAGTCTTGTAATGATCTTCTTTCCAGATCTAGATTTGGTTATATCCAGAAAAATCGTCCATGAAGGAAAAGACCTCAGGTCCAGTGCATGCATCGATAATCTGATCGATGAAGGGTGTTGGGAAGTTGTGTTTGGGACACGCCACATCTAGATCACATAATTCTGTGCATGCCTTAATGGTACCCTATTTTTTATTCACGGGAATAGGATTTGAAACCCAAGTGGTGTACGCAATGGGGTAAATGAAGCCGGTTGTGCGCAGATTCTCTATTTCGGCTTTGACCATGGTCGCTTTGGAAGGATGGATGGACCGTTCATTTTGGCACATGGGGGCCACATCGAGCCATGTGTCGATGTGGTGTTCCACGATGGATGGATCCAACCCGGGCATTTCAGTGTAATACCAAGAAAATATCTTGCATAATTCTTAGAAGAGAGCTTTGTAGGCAGCGACTTCTTCCAAGGAGCAAGATGCCCCCAGCATGATTTCTTGACAAAAACTCATGATTGGTTGAGATGTTGATTTCAATGGTTGGTGAGATGTTGGCCATGTTCCCTTATTCGAAGGTGTCTGGTGCTGAAATGGGGTTTTTGAACCAATCGAATTTCCATGAATGAAATCTTTGGTTTCCATGGAAAACTAGTCAAACTACGACACAAGTTCTTCGGGGAGGAAGAACGAGCGATGTTGCATGTTGTCCCATGGGTATTCTGGGGCGGTTAAGGGTTCAAGTATCTCCTCATCATTATGGAAGCAATGAAGAGACATGTCTAATGAACCATAGTTGGTGGTGGAGACAAGAGGGTCGATAGAACTGGACATCATGTAAATGGGCATGGTGTCCGAAGAAGGAGGTGGGGGGTGAACTTCTTCGATTAGGGTGATCTCATATTCAAGGGAATGTTGACGAACGTTGGCTAAATCCATTCAAAACTCAGACAAGTCTTGGAAGTGCTGAGAATAGTGTCCATACAAACTGCAAAGGGCACAAGCATGGTTTGTTCTCAATGACTTGTTTCTGACTATTGGCCCGCTTGGAAGTTCAACCATGGGGAGGTTTTTCATTGTATCCATGGCTTCCAAATGCGCGTAGATTATTTTGAATCTCATGGAAGTTTTTAGTTTGATTGCCCTATTCTTCACAGATGGCGCAAGGTGGGATATATCGAGGTTCAGCAGTAGCTTTCACATTTTTTACCCTGGCCCTTTTTGGGTGGGGCGGTACAGGTGCGGGTGTGGTTGTTGGTTTTTGTGAGCCAGGTGGAAGATGAGATTTGACCGCAATGGGGTGCACAGGGGTTAAGACTACCTGGGGCATTGGTAGTTGAGCCTATGGATCAAGATACCACATGGGAATTCCCAATGTAAAGTTGGGTAATTGTAAGGTGGCCATTAGTGGCTTATTCATGACACGAAGCGGGGGAAAGAGGAAGGGAATTGTGTGGACTGGGGATGAGACTAGATAACTCCCTGATGGTTGCATGTGGGGGTGAGATTGTGGTGATGGATGTGCATAATGTTGTGGCTATGGATGATGTTGCATCTGCTGCTGATGGTGCTATGGCTGCAGATGGTATTGTGGTTACGGTTGGGGTTGCGGCTACGGTTGTTGTTTGGGTGCAGCAGTGTTGGATGACAGCATGCACAAATCCACAGTATTGTTTGGTGTCGGTGGTGGTGACACTAAGGGGAAATAATTCATCATGGTGGTATCGAAAAACAACCCAGGGCCCACATTTAACAATGGGGAGGTTGGTATGTTATCAACCATGGTGTTGAATGCAGGGATAACATTGGCGTGTGTGGTCAGCCCTTGCATATCAATGGGGTTGATCGTAGGGATAACATTAGCAAGTGCTGTTAACCCTTGCGAGTCGTGATAGGTTAGTTGATCAACCATCATGATTTTCCCTTCATGGGGGAACAACATGAGACGTAAAATAGTGGATGCTATGGCTCTCATACAGTACATATAACTTCTTCCGAGGAGAAGGTTATAGTCAAATTGAGCATTGAAAACCTCTATGTCAATCAGTACTATTTTCTTGGCTAATGTGATGGGGACATGGGGGAGGATTCCTTGGGATTTAGTGGGATGGCCATCATAAGCCCGTAGAGTAGCAGAGGATGGTTGCAGAGTTGGGGATCTAAGCTTCTGCAAGACTAGGGTAGACATAATGCACATGGATGCACCCTCACCCACTATGCACCGGTGCACGACCAAATTTAGGATAGACACCGGGATTTGGAGGGCAATGGTTGATGGCATCTGCGGTTCTCCATTATCTATGTCGAATGTGATCAACTTGGAGTCAGAGAGGTCCCCGGAACCAAGCGAGGCTAGTAAGGATTTCCGCTGCATTGGGCAAGTTTTGAGTACCTCAAGAGCGGACATGGAAGTAGGTGTTTGGGCCAAATCATCCATGATGCTATAGCTGACAAGAACTCTAGCCGTGGTGTTGTTGGAAACATGATGTATGGGGGAGCGTGGGGAAGGGGGTAACTAAAGAGGTGCATTGGTTGTTTTAGATGTAGATGCCGCTGATGTGTCAGTGGGTTTGGTGTTGGTTCCGTACTAATTTTGTTTGGTTTGTAAATTGACCTCTTCAGTTGTCATAGCTAGCAGGTGGTAGACACCTGTTTCTACCATGGGAGGTGCCTCCAGAGCATTGGGATTGGGTTGGGGAGGGGGTGCAGTTTCCATCAATCCTTGGACTAGTAATGGGTTTTGGAGCACCATAGGAGGAGGTCCTAGTGGTGTTGGATTGGGTTGGGCTTGGTGTGTTGTATTGGTGGCATGTTGAACCTCATTCCTAATGGCCTGCTTAGCGTGACCCATGAAGGGACACTCAAATGTGTAGTGACCATAGACCTCGCATAATGTGCACAGTTGGTTTGTACGCAACATAGTGTTGCATCTTGGTGCATTTAGTCGTTGAGGATTTTGGGCTAGCCAGTTTGCCGCGACATTGTTGGGAGGATTTGGTTGTTGACCGCCTTATTGCGGTTTATTTTTTCCTTGGTTCTGGGGTCGGTTATTCCTGACTTTCTCTTGTTGGTTATTGGGAGCTAGATGGTTGGGATGGCTTTTTTGTGCAAACACCTATCCCAATGGAGTAGGTGGAGCTGGGGAGGGGGCTTTGACATCTTGTACTGGTGGTGCATAGTAAACCTGGGTGGGTGTGGATGCCACAAATGTGGGTATTTGTCTCACGTATTGTTGTGTTGGCCAAGCTAATTCCTGGGCCTGATGCAGTGGCGCAGGTTGTGCATAAGAAGTTGTGGCTCCAGAATGGGACATCATTCTTGCATAGTCCGTAGTTTGGTTTTGGTAGGAAACACTAGGGGTGTTGCTTGGTTGTGGTGGTATTGTAGGTGGTGTCAGATGGTGCTGTGGTTGGTGAGAGATAGAACCTATGATGCCATCTGCACCATGGGATACCCCCAGTGCATCCCGGTAAGAGGTGCTTGCGCGAGGAGCATCTATAATGACAGTGTAAAGGTATCTAGACTATTCATAAATAAGATCAAACTATTGGGATTTCAAGATGGCCTCCTCTTCAGATTGGGGATGTTTGGATGTGACGTCCTTTGCTATAGGTGGGAGCAAGCTTTTTAGGAACCAATCCAGGAAGATCATGTCATCAAGTTGGATCTTGCATAAAGTACAGTGTTTCTTTCACTCATGGATATGGTCGGTTATGTGGGTCATAGTATTTTGGCAGCAAGATAACAAGATCTCCACCCCTTCGTCATATCTAACGGGGAGTTGGAAATATTGCAGGAACATGAAAGCCAAGGAGTTGAAATCCGGGTACTTGGCTTGTGGTAGCTCAATGTACCACTTGGCCGCAGCACTTGTGAGGGTGCGTTGGAATAGTTTGAGCCTGATCAAATCATCTACGATGCTATATGATGAGTACCATAGATGAAATGTCATGATGTGGTTTTAGGGGCACTCCCTTGCCTTCCCTTAAAACTTGGGAATGTCTACGGGAAGTTTGGTTGGCATGGGAGGCCAAAATGTTTGATGTCGGATAGGGTCATTTGTTAACCAAGCTAAGTCAGGAAAGTTGAGACATGCCATGAAAGAAAGGTTTGACACATGGTTGATGTGAGATGGGGCAGCCATGGTGGTGTGGTTTGCAGGGACATAATGCACCTGCATAATTGGGGGTACTTGTGGCACCATTGTGGATGGGCCAGTGCCCCCAAGTGTTGTAAGAGGGACACTGTAGGTGTAAGGGCCACTGCCCCCATGTATGACAGGAGGGGTAGTGTAGGTGAAAGGGCCACTGCCCCCATGTATCCCAAGTGGGACTGTTATAGCGGATTTCACCACACTAGGTGAATCACACATTGTATGGCCTTCCCCATGTCCCGCTGCAGACTCATTAGCCCCTATGGACCACTTTTTGTCTTTTGATGTATCATTGACCATCCCTAAAAACATTAGAAAACTAATATACGCGGCATTTTCCCCGATAACTGCGTACATACACGGATATTCCCCTTATAGTCGCATACATCGGGATGTGTAGATAATCCAAAATCCTTTGGAGCGTTCCTTATCTTGGATCTGACTCACATGACTCTTGGCCTTCCATATGCCTTGAGATCGCACGGATTCGACCTTTCAGTATCACTTTGAAAAGCTATATAAGGAACCATTGAGAAATTGAAAGCAAGAAGAGAGAATTGAGAGTACCGAAACTATAGTCCATTGTTGCCAGAACTTATGCTTGAGTCTGCATCCCTTTGTCCCTTGGAGCACTATTGTGTTCTTCCCAAGCTTGCCCTTTGTTAGTAAGCTTTCTATCAGAGTGATGGAGGATTGAGGTGGTGGAGGCCCAAATGGGGGATTCAGTTTCTTCGATTCGCAGACGTTCCGTCAGAGGTTGTCACTTGTAATCTCTGATTCATATCAATAGAAATATCTTTTCCTGTCCAGTAATGTGTATTTGAATGAATATGGTTTCCATTGGAATATGTCAAATGCTTATACATTATTGATTTATATATGCTAGAATAGATCTAACACCATGAAATATAGTATGCTTGTATTGTTTACTTGTTGTAGAGGACGTGCTATAACAATTCAAGCTGAAGATTGGAAAGCTCAACGGGGATCTACTTCAACCATCCGGAATAAGGTACGAGGTTCGATCCTTTAGTGTTAGATGTTTTTATTTCTATTGCATATTGGGAAAGATTGATTTCTGGAGTCTAGCTGTCTGTTGTGGTACCCCAAGCCATAGGAATTTCACTCCGTAACAGAATTGGTGACTCTGCTGGGGAGTTCCTAGTAATTGTCCTTTGGGGGTTGATCTTTTGGCATTCAATGTATTTGAAGTTCTCTATCTCTCTTGTTTCTGTGTCAGGTATGGGGGCATGTATGCCTGGTAGAGCCAGATTGTTGTGAATTTAGTCTCAGCCTGTCTGTTTGCCTAGAATTTGTGCATCTTTTTCTTCCTGTACGCGGGTTTGTTACTTACACTCGCGTATACATGCGGTTTCCCCTGGGATTTCCGCGTATACACGCAGGTTCACTGCGCACAGTCGCATATACCCTAGTTCTTTACCTTTTTTGTGGAAGATAGTGGATTGCTGGGTGAATGCTGTTAGTTGCTGAGTCTCCTTTAGCACTGCCTAAGTCTGTTAATACCTTTGTTTCTGACCAAAAAAGTTTTTTTTAGCCTAATTTTATTTTTTAGGAAAGTTCTTGTCATGGCATCTTTGATTTTTTGTTTGAGATTAGTGCATTAGAGTCCTTTTGCCTTAGTGCTTTGCTGGAATGTTGTTTATGTGTGCTTGCAGAGTCTGGGGTGGTTAGAATCATTCTCTTGCTTTTTGTATCTCTTTATTTTCAAAAAATCCAAAATATTTGCTTATCATCATGCATTGCATTATGCATTTTGCATTGTACTTGCATTAGATCTAGATTTGATTTGGAGTAATAGTTAGGACTTCATATAGGGAAATTTGCATTTAGCATTTGAAAAAGAAATTGTGCATTCACGTAGTACGCATACCCTGTTTTCATGAACACAATGCATTTGCATTGATTGTTAGGTGTACATTTTACTTCTTGTTGCGTCATAACACCATTAGTTGCACGACCATATCCTATTTTTGAGTAATAAAGCCAAACTAAAATCAACGCTAAATAAAATGAATTGCACTCTTTTCTTTTCTAGGGTGCACCAACAAGCTTAGGTTTTAGGATCTTGGAATAGTTCATTGAAAGTTAATTCTCCAAGATCACTAAACTACAACAACTAGGTGTCTGTCCAGGGAGTGTGTGAAATCCTTTATATAACCAGCGTTCTCAGGAAGCTCCTCTCAAAAGGGATTCAAGCACTAGGCAGTGTGAGGGGTTGTTGATTGGGATAACCCCTGGTCAAAAACTGTGTAGCACCGGCGATATAGCCAGGATTGTATTCATATATGGGGGCTCTTTCGGGAGTTTCGAGCTTCGCTACCCTGCCCATACGGTCAATCCCACCTGCGAATGTCTGCTTGAGCATTGATTATATCGAGGTGACCTTAGTGACCTTACCTAGGATATCAAAGGGGGTACGTGTAGAGGTTATTCTGCATGTGTCCCGGCCAGGTTGGGGTCGGACAGCACAGTCGCTTTACGCGTTGAAGCTAAGGGCCACAATAATTGGTTTCAAACCTCCGCTTGTGGTGACAAGGGCCTCTCAAGCCTCTCCTAGGCGAGACATACCGACCACATTCGGGAGCTCACTTATCCAGCCCTTGTTTGCTTGCTTTTGGATTTAGATTTGATAGTGATTGCTCTGTGCACACTAGTTGGCCTAGGGTTGACGTAAATAGAGAGTCTTTGCTTTTTTGTTTGAGTCATTGTGGAGTCGGGTGCGGTTCCACGCCATTCTCGTCGGTTAGCAGGACTTCCACCTTCCACCTCTCCTTCTCCTTTGGGAGAGAGGCCTAGATTGTCCAGGCGCACTATCTCACACATTGATTCACACACCATGGAGGATCATTCATAGACTATTCCTGAGCCACCTCCTCCTATTCGTAATGACGATGGGGAACTTACTCCTACATATGATCCCTCACCTAACCTAGCTGAGATCGATCCTGTGATTTCCCAGATAGGATCTTTCCATGATAGACCTACTCATTCTAGGGCAGATTCCCCATTGACCCGTTACCGGTATGGAATGTCGGATGATGCCGAGACTCACTTTGACCCTCCTAGTACCAGCTATGGTAGTTATGTTACGACTGGTTTTCCTATGCACGATTTGACATTTCATGTTGAATCCGAGTTTGACCCTAACACTATGCCTGGTGGCATTCCCATGCCTTGCCTTGTGGAGAGGTTTGGGAGTACTAGTCACATTGCACCTTCTGTCCCAGTGGCGGAAGCTCCATCTTATATACCTCCTAGGTCTAGAGTTAGTGATCTGATAGGGATACCAGGTTCTAGACGAGTGACGATAGGCACTAGTACATTTCTTCTTACCGAGATTCCTTCGTCCTCGCTTCTGAGTTCTTCAAATGTAAACCCTCCACCTTACTCTCGTGGTCCTTCGAGTCGGCACGTAGCTACGAGTCAGATTCGTACTACGGTTACTAGACCAATTGTGTCTCAAGCCTACATACCACCCGTGGTTTCGGGAGGTTATGTTCATGTCTCTAGAGGTCAAATTGCTACTTCCTCGACATATATCCCTACTTCCGGCATGTATATACCTACTTCCAAAATGTATGTACCTACCTATGGAGTGTCTCATGGGGCATCGTAGCCGATGACCTATGGACCCTACTATGGGGCGCATTATGGACATGTCTCTCCACCTTATGGAGCCGGGTATTCACAACCTGCTTACTCTCCCAACTATGGCTTTGTAGCTCCTACTAGTCAAGGTCCACCTCAGTATGCTACTTCCACGCCACCCTATACAGGTCATACAGGAGGAGGTCACTATGGCCAAGGTCATGGTGGTAATCAATCCTATATGAACCAGGGAGCAGTCCCTAGACCTCATCATGCTAATCTCCCTTTCCTCGCAACACTCAATTTACCTGACTTATCAAGACTTACAAACGATCCTGTAGCTCATGACCCTTCTTGGCTGGCTGTCCCTACCAAGCTTCCTTCGGACATACCTAAGTTCGAAGGAAAACCAGAAGAGGATCCAAGTGAACACGTTACGGCATTCCACCTATGGTGCTCTTCCAATTCATTGCATTAGGACTCAGTCCGTTTGAGACTGTTTCAACACACCCTTAGAGGGCCTGCGGCGAAATGGTATATAGAGTTACCTAGGGGTGCCTTTACTTTGTTCGACGACCTTGCAATGACTTTCCTTAATCACTTCCAGCTACCAGTACGCTATGATGTTGGTATTGAACTCTTGTCGACATTTCGGCAAGATAAAGCCACCCATATTTCTGATCATATTCAGGAGTGGCGTAGACAGAAGAGATTAATCAAAGCCTTTATACCGCCGGAATTCCTCCTTGAGTGGTTCCTCAAATATTTATTGCCATATATCGCGAAGGATGTTTCCACATCCGGAGTGCAGAATGAGGAACAAGCCATCTTTAGGGCGCAGGAACTAGACTTGATCTATGCTTAGTCTGGTTTGTTATATGAGATTATACCTAATGCCCCTCGTTCTAGTTTCGATCGCAAGGTCAAACCTGGATCACATGCTGATGGAATTGTGGGTAGTGCAAGTAAGAAACCTGCAGGTTCGGTTGTGAAACAAGTTTCTCAGTTGTCAATCAACCAATCTGCCCTGGGACAAGCTATGGCTTCGTCTCAGCCCACCCAAGCGACGAATGTACTTGCTGTGCAATCGTCCGACCAGAAGGGTAACCAGCAACCTGGATGGAATCGAAAAAAGGGTAAAAACAATAATAAGAAGGCTGGGAATAAAAATGAGAATGCCAACAATAATGACAAGAACAATAAAAATGCTGGGGGGGACAAGCAGAATAAGCGTAAGGTTAAGTTTCCTTGCAAGATTTGTAAGGATGATCACCTCACTTACTTGTGCCCTAGGATGGATGAAGCTTCGAAGTTCATAGCACAGGGCCTAGCTGTGTTAACGAACCCTTAACCAAAATATGAACTCGAAGTCCCATGATCAATCTAGTGATGAAGATCCACCTGAAACTAGTGGTCATGGGTGCATTAATATGGTCTGTGCCGCGAAATTTGTGACATGTGCGAAAGATTATACTTCGTCACAACCCAACCCAGGCAAAGAACTTGATCCACCAGGAACCCCTTTGCGTATTAAGAAACCTGCGGATAAACCTGAAGCTGCACCTCGCATTCCTAAGGGGGTACTTAAGCGTTTGGGGCATAATCCAAATGCCCGAGCCACCGAGAACTATTCAGTTGTCGAGGACTTGGGTCATACTCCTTGTGCGATGTCTGCATTGGAAGTGCTTCAGAGTTGTCCGTCGCAAAGGAAGGCTTTGCTTTCTGCTCTTGGTGTGAATGGTGATGATTCTTCCTCAGTTATCAAGTTTGAAACCACAGGACATAAGCCTCGCTTGCCCTACTATGTGTCCCTTTCGATGCATGTAGAATGTCTTAATATGATCGTCAAGCGTACTGTAATTGACGAGGGCGCTGCTGCTTCTATGATGTCTTTGTCTTGTTGGAAGGGTCTTGGTTCTCCTGAGTTGTCAAAGTCTACGACTATGTTAACTGCTTTTGATGGGAGATCGTTTAGGTCGCACGGTATCCTTCCTTCTCTTAAAGTCCGTTTGGGAGGGAAGACCGTTGCGATAGAGGTCGAGGTGGTTGATGCGCCCCTTGACTACAATCTCTTACTGGGAAGGAATTGGATGTATAGTATGCAAGCCGTTGCGTCTTCCGTATTTCGCGTTGTATGCTTTCCTCATAATGGAAAGATTGTGACGATTGATCAAATGGCATTCAAGAATCCACCTGTTAGTGCATCTTCGGAAGCTTCGGTTTTGAAAGTTGAACATTCCCAGCTGGCAACTGGGAGTGTGGGTGTAGGTATGTATCCGTCCCTCATGGGAACCTTTAGTTGTCCTGCGCCCGTCCTCATGATAGGAGCTAGTTTCAATGGTGCTTCCACGTCTACGAGATCGGTGCCTTTTCGCACAAGTCATATGGGAGATCCTTGAATTCTTCCTTCACCGAGTCCTTCGAGTGAGACCATTGAGATGAGTGTGTCATTTCCTGCAGCCATGATAGCTTACCAAGCTAATCTTCAATCTGTTGCAGAGCCTTGTTCTTCTTCTTCACGGACAGAGGAAGAAGACCCCTATGTGCTGCCGGCATGGGTAGTGCAGTCTTCTCATGCCCACGATTGCCTTGATACGGGTTTCCCTTCATATGAAGCGATCATCGAGGCTATGTCGGGAGTGGAGCCACCTTGGGAGGAACTTCATCATAGATCATATTTCCTTCCAGAGCTTGACCTTTTGGAGCATGAGGATTATAGGGAGATTCTTAGACAGAAAGTTGGTAGACCCATGATTCCATTAAGCTCTCTTGGTCAGATGGCTGATGGAAACATGGCAAACATATCGTCAACTATGCATATCAACATTTCTTGCAACCCTGGTACAATTGAGAATGTCTACATTGGGGAGGATTATTCCCAAGATGAGATTCGTGAGTATACCGAGCTGTTCAAGGAATTTCGTGATGTTTTTGCTTGGTCTTACGATGAGATGCCAGGGATTGACCCTCGGATTGTTGAACACGAAATTAAGACTTATCCCAATGCTAATCCTGTTCGACATCGTTTACGCGTGGTAAATCCTAGGAAAGCACCTGCCATAAAGGCAAAGATAGAGAAGCTATTGAAAGCTGGTTTCATCTATCCCGTTCCCTTGACGGAGTGGGTTTCAAATCCCGTTTCGGTGGATAAGAAGCAAGGAGCGATCCGTATATGCAATGATTTCCGTTATTTAAATCGTGCCTGTCCCAAGGATAACTTCCCCACACCATTTATAGATCATATTTTGGATGAGTGTGCGGGTAGCAAGGTGTTCTCCTTTATGGACGACTTTTTCGAGTATAATCAGATTCAAAATAAACCCGAGGACCAACATAAGACCGCATTTATTTGTCCTTGGGGAACATTTGCGTATCGGAAAATGCCTTTCGGCCTTAAAAATGTCAGAGCTACCTTTTAGTGGGCGATGACCTTGATTTTCCACGATCTCAAGTCCATTATTGAAGTATTTTTGGATGACCTCGCTGCTCATTCTCGCATGAGGATGCGTCATTCTTATCACTTGAGATTGGTGTTCGAAAGATGCCGGCACTATGCTGTTAGATTAAACCCTCATAAGTGCATCTTTTGCGTGAAATCAGGTCATTTGTTAGGATTTATCGTTTCAAAAGAGGGTATAAGAGTCGACCCCTTGAAGGTGGAGGCAATACTTCAGTTGTCTCCCCCGCAAAATATTCGCCAGCTTCAGTGTTTGCAACGCATGGCAAACTTCCTACGAAGATTTGTTGTCAATTTCGCCAATTTGACTAGAGGTTTCATGCGTCTCCTGAAGAAGGATACTCCTTTTGAATGGGATGAGCGATCCCAGGAGTCCTTCGATGCACTTAAGAGAGCCCTAGCATCGGCCCCGGTGATTAGTCCTCCGGATTATAACCGTGATTTCCTATTATATGTGGCCGCATCTTTAGAGACGATTGGGATGGTTTTGGTTCAGGAGGATGAGGAGCTCCAGGAGCATGTCATATATTATCTGAGCCGAAACCTTATTGATGTAGAGATTCGGTATTCTCATGTCGAGAAGCTTTCCTTGGCTACCGTACATGCGGTGCAGCGTTTGAGACATTATATTCTCCTTCACCAAACCTTGGTTGTTGCCCATGTCAATCCATTTCAGTTCGTCCTCACACGTAGGATGATTGGGGGAAAATATAATAAGTGGATTGTCATTCTGCAAGAGTTTGATCTCGAGTTTGTTTCGGCAAAATTGAAGAAATATTTAATCTTTGCAGAGCTCATATCGGATTTTTTGAGCGAGGCTGAGGAGTCGGTATGTGAAGATACATTTGTTGATGAACACATTTTCTTGATCTCAATGGTTGACCCATGGTATGGTAATATCATAGTATATTTGCAAACACAGAGGACCCCTACTCACCTATCACGAGATGAGCGACGTCGATTACGTCACGTTTCCAAGAACTACCTCATAGTGGACAATACTTTGTACCGCCGTGGAGTAGATTCCCTTTTACGACGTTGTTTAACTCATGATCAGGCTGAGGTAGTGCTTAATGATTTCCACGAAGGGGCGTGTGGTGGTCATTTATTTGGGATTTCTACAGCTCAAAATATTTTGAGAGCAGGATATTTTTGGCCGTCGATTTTCAAGGATTGTATTGAAGCGGTCAAGAGGTGCCACCCTTGCGAGGTGTTTGCCCGTAAAATGCGCTCAAAGCCTGCCCCATTGCACCCTATTATCACCGCCGGTCCCTTCACTAAGTGGGGGCTAGATTTTATGGATTGCAACCCAGCTTCGACTGGGGGGCACCATCATATCATAGTGGTTGTCGATTACTTCATGAAATGGGCTGAGGAAATGCCTACAGTAACATCCGATGGTGAGACAGCCGCTCACTTCGTATTCAACCAAATCATCTCTAGGTTCGGGATTTCGAGAGAGCTTGTCACTGACCATGGCTCGCACTTTCAGAACCGTATGATGGAAGAGTTGGCATCCAAGTTAGGGTATAAGCAAGATCACTCCTCTTCTTACTATCCTCAAGCGAATGGACAGGTTGAAGCTGTGAATAAATCACTTAAGTCCATTCTCCAACGAACCATCGCACAAAGCAAGACGAACTGGCATATTATGTTGTACCCTGCTTTGTGGGCCTACCAAACCGCGGTAAAGACTGCCACTGGTTTTTCTCCATATCAGCATGTTCATGGAGTGGAGTCAATATTTTCGGTTGAATGCGAGATTCCTTCGTTGAAGTTAGCTGTGGAACTCTTACCAGACACTTCACCTTTGGAGGAGCGTTTGGTTCACCTTGAGCAACTCGATGAGTAGCGTAGAGATGCCTTGGTGACTCTAGAGATTAATAAGCGTCGCGTGAAGGCCCAATACGATTAGTCTGTCCGTCCGAGAGTGTTTAGTGAGGGAGACTTGGTCCTTTTGTGGGATCAATCGAAAGAACCCTTGGGGGCAGGGAAGTTCAATCCTATGTGGCGTGGTCCTTACGTAGTGAAGCGTGTATTAGAGAAGGGTGCCTACGAGTTAGTGGATTACAAAGGGACAGTCTTGGAGAAGCCTATAAATGGGCTCTATCTTAAAAAATACTATGCATGATCTTTAGCCAAGGCTGTTTTTTTTATATTATTGTACAACTTTTTTGCATAGTTAGGTCTTGTTTATCGTGATCGGGTTTGTGATTAGTTTCCATTTCTTGTGGCAGATGTCAATGAAATCTTCCACCTACATAGGATTCGCGGATGGTGCAAGCCGTCACACTCAACACTCAGCCTCAGCTACTTGGGTGATTTTTACTCCTATGGGTCATGTACTATCTTTAGGAGGTGTATGTCTACGGCCATCTTCCAACAG
>LPNX010761189.1:0-14650 GCA_001517045.1 Pseudotsuga menziesii | reverse complement strand
CATCATATACACGGTAGTACAAAATAGATACACTCCCAGGTGTCTAGTCCTGTGGAGGTGGATGAGGGTTGTGATCATGATATGTCACCATGGATCTAGCTAGCCGCTGGAATAAACGCACCCATGCGCGTGGTACACCCACCACCTGTCTCTGCATAGCCTCATGCAAGTCCTCGACTTGCGCGATGGGAATCCTATGAGTCAGTTGCACAAAGTTGGTATGGATGCTTTGGAGTGTTCGCTCTACATCCACACCGGTGATATCGTCTCCTCTTCCCCTCCGTCTATGATGTGGGAATCCCTCTGGTCACCGTGGTCCCACATCTGCACATGAATGGTAGATGTCACTATGTATTGTCACCCAAAAACATGTATTTTTGATTCCATTAATCAAGAAAACACAAAAAATTAAATACTTTAAAAATTTTAAAAAAGAGTAAGGGTCGAGATTCGTTACCTATGTCTCCATATGCTGATCTTGGTGGTAATGGCATGTCCGGGTCTCCCCGAAAGTCTATCCCTGCATAAGGGTAGTCCTCTATGGCAACAATCTACCGTTGCCACCATGGAAAAAAGTCTGCTGGATAAGGGTTGGCCACCCTACCACCCCCCAGTCTACGCATCGCGTCTGTCCAACGTCATTGGGCCGGATGTCGAACCCCGTGGAGAGGAACATCCACTCTAGGGCTCAATCCTGGAACCTGCTCGAAGAAAAAAGTGCTCAAGATACTGCTGAACCTGAAGTTTCGTATCCTACCTGCCTTGCACTCGCTGAGTTGATGTTTCATGTTACTCAGTAGGGAAGTGCTCCAGTCATAGATGGTCGGTGTCATGCACTCCACCGCATAGAACATCAGTGGCCAAGAGGCCTGATGGAGTGATGCTAAGCCTGCTATCCTTCCCAACATCAGTAGTATGGCCTTTAGGCCCAGTACCTGTATAGCATTGGTGGGAACTTGGCTCCCCACCTTCTCTGTCTCTGGGTAGCAGTACACAGCTATGTATTCGTCGATAGTCAGCCCATGACCTGGCCCTCCTCGGGCACGAAGGTTCACCATCTCACCTCGCTGTGATAGACCTGTGATAAAGTAGATATCCTCCACCTCAATGGTGAGGGACATACCGTCTAGCCAGAAGGACTCTGAGTCCGGCTCCCAATAGTCTACAAGCATCTGTAGTAGTCCTGGTTTGGCCCTCAAGCCTCCTAGGCACCAAAACGTGTAGAGTCTGCATCTTCTTAGAGCCTCTTGAGCCATTCTGTCAGCCCTTACTGCTTCCTCTACATCACCGTGCTCGCATTCTCGCCATTATAGTACCATCCTGCATGAGAAGTTGACCAAAATGTCCATTAGATTCATGAAAATCTTAGTGCGCGGCGTCATACGCGGCTATTTTCAAAACAGCCGCATATGTACGCGGTTTTTGGTCCCTTTTCCGCGTATAGCCAGCCCTATACGTGGAAAAAACCTCGATACCTGCGTGGGCCATGGCGCTCATGTAAGTTTGGATTTTAAAAATTCATTTGACCATGAAAAATTATAAAAATTGTATTGAAATGCAAGCAGAGAACATGAGTAAGTACCTGGAAGAATCGGTTGTGAATTCCGCCGGCTGGATTTCCTGGAATTTGCAGTTGAATATCAGAGCTCCAATGGGTAAAAGTTTCAAATGATTTATATTTTTTACTATTTATAGAAAAATTTTCAAATATTTGAAAATGTTTACCCCCTTTCCTATAGTTTTGACCGTTTCTAACCATTTTGGATCATTTCTGACCTAATTTGTGATGTAGAAGACCATTTTCAGCGTCGTTTCAGCCTTTGGATTGACCCGTTCATACTGATCTCAGGTATAACGTCTACACTGGCATATAGGTTAGGTTCACCACCATTTGCATTTTGCATGACCTTATGACCATGTCACTATATCCTTAGGTACGAACCCACTCTATTATGTCACGGAACCTTCTTGATGCTATAGAAGTGGCATGATATGAGTGGTAGAGCTTCACCTTACATGGGTACCCTAATTAGCGCCTTATTTGCATTTGGTGCCCATGCCGATGTTTCCCCCTTTAGGGTGTGGGAGTCCATTGTATAGTATTGCCATGACATTTGGCAAGAGCCTCATACTCCTCTTGATCTTATGCTGGCCTTTTTCCCTCCGGACTCCCCTTGTATCAAGTTGTGGATGCATTATCATGAGCTTTGCCTGTCTTATTGAGCTTTATGTCGGCTCCCCTGACATTGCGTTTCAGCCATATAGCCCGAGCTTGTCTCATGTCTAGCCATGCAAAGCCTTTTTATTTATATCATTCGCAGCTTGATTCCCTTTTTACCGGGAGGGGATTTTCCCCCGAGTGTCGATATCCTACACATGTATCCTTGCATTGAGCATAGGTATGTTCCACTGCTTGGAACTAGTTTGTTTTCCCTAAATGACAATCGTCTCCTCCTAGTTTGTAACTATAAAGCTAGTTTATTCTTTTTTCAAGCTTTTCAAATAACTGAAAAAGACCAAAAAAATCAAAAAACCAAAAAGCCGGACAAGAAAAAATATTATCTTTGGCAGCTGTCGAGTCGTGTCGCCTTCGAACAGAGCACTGTATATCACATCCATTGGTTGGGTTATAGTTTGACTTAGGATCTATACTCGTTATCTGAGTTTTATCTCCACCGACTGGTTAAGCTTCCAGTCCCTATGGAGCCTCTATTGATGCCTCCTTCTTCATAGAGATGTCCCAGTTTGTATATTGAGTCTATGCTGCCTTCATTCAGTCACCATACGCCGTTATGCTCTTGTTCGAAGGAAGTTGAAACCTGAGTCGGCCATTCCTCAGCTATCTTGACTTTGCATGTCAGCCATTCCCGGTATAGTTACTGGTTCGTGCACCTTATGATCGAGTCCTTCCACATTATACAGCTTTGCGGAGTACCTCGTGTTGGATGATGGGGGATTCCCTAATGCCCTCCTTCCAGTGGATTTCATCCCATCGACTTCAGATCATTTATTATGGGATTGGAATCTAGAGTCATTTTGAGTGCCTTGAGACTTGCAGTCATCAGTGGCAGGTTCTCTCGCCATCGACAGTTTTGGGAATACATTAATGTCCCCTGATAGATGGATTCTCTCAAGTGTTTGACCTCAACACATTTATTCACACTTGTTAGTTTGCACTCTAGTACCTTGATTCCCATTTTCATTATTGGTGGGTGATCTCGTGTCTGTTAACGGTATACATCAATGACCGGTAATCAGACGATGGACTACTATGTTCGACCTCGACACCTCTATTCGCATAGTAGGACATGTACTCATAGCGGTTTATGTAGAATACCTTCTAGATTGGTGGCATCCACTATATGCTACCTCCTTGATCGTGCCAGTGTTCATGAGATTTCAGCTCTCATGACTTGTTCCAGTATATGTCAGACATTTCCAGCCACTATGGAGATCTTGATCTGTTATATATCTTCAGCCTTTGTGGAGATCATGGTCCATTGTATATCTTCCTCATGGATATTCTGATCTATGTATATTGTACGTGGCGATGACCACATCTATGTGTTATCATGTTTCATGCCTATTCATGGCCATTGTACTCTTATGTATCCGGGACTGCTATATGTACTTGCAGTTATATGCAGAGTTGTATTATGGTATTATGTTGATTGGGTGGCTGGTCTTCCATTTGGGTACCTTCATCACTTCACTTCTGGGATGGACTTATAATGTATTTCGGCCATCGTATGACCCACTATTACAAAATGAGGAATTAGCTACTAGGTGACTAAAAATTCTAGTCACCACAGGTTTTCCAAGTGATTTACTACTAAATATGAGCAATTTTGATTGACTCAACTATAAACGACTAAAATTAATGACTAATTTAGTCACCAGTTAACAAATATGACTAGATAATAAGTGACAGAGTTAAAAATGACTAATTTAGTCACGACATAAAAAATGACTAGCTAGAAGAATATGAATTAGTCATTTATGTTAGTCATTTTTAATTCTGTCATGGAAAATTGCAAATTTGGCAATGAAGTGTAATTTTTGTAAGTTGTCTACCTTATATTGGTAATATTAGTGCCATGCACCTCGATCTTCATAGATCCAGCAAAGCAATTGCATGAACTTTTAGCCTTATGGGGGCTTTAATGGTTCGCAAAAAAAAAAATTATCTAGCTTTCTATTTTTGGTGAATCAAAGGTCATGATAATTGAGTGGGCCAGAGGTCTCACCAAGTTGCAGTCACTGAGTTATATATGATTGTTGGTTGAAAAGGATTGGGCTCCTAAAGAATTGTTTTATTTCTTTATCCTTCAAGCACCTGTACAGGGAGTTCAATTCTGATGGGGACCTACTGTGTTGAATACTTAGGCTAAGAGGACTAGATTTACAAGTAATTTGTCTGAATCTAAGAATATGCTTGAAGACACATCTAAGGAGAGTAAATGGAATTGGAATTCAAGCAATTCTAAACATGGTGATGAGATTGGTGTCGGTGGACAGAAATTGAAATTGACAAATATTGGTATTGAGCTTCACGTTGGGTCTCCACTGCCTTCAAAATGGCATCATTAATGTTTAGACCTTCAGGTTTGTTCTGTGTCTTTCTTGATTATCTATTGTGTTTGTTTTCTTTGTTGTGGATGTGGTGGAGATGAAATGGCTAGATCATAATTCCCTTACAGTAACAGAGGAATGCTACACCTGCAGATGCACTATAATAGGCCATAAGGATCAAATCTATTATTGGATATCCTGTGATTTTCACAAGTTGCAGCCCCGAAAATAGGTCAGACCTGCCCAGGTTCATAATAATATTGCTATCTTTACAGATAAAACTCAGGAACTAGCAATTCAAGGGTTGGTAGACCAAAAATGTTGTGTATAGGATTTCAGACTAAAGGTTATAATATCTAAGAATTTCCTCACTTCAAGGTTCAAGGGAGGGACCTGGACTCTTTACTTTCCCTACGGAACCCCTTCCAAAAACACTTACGAGAAGAGTTGTGCAAGTCTTTACCTGCTGTTGCACCTCTTTTTTTGTAGTAAAGTATAATGCTTTCCCAAATACTAAAATTGTGTAATCTGCTTAATATTGTTATATTTTTAAGATTCATGAGCAGCCCCCAGGAATTGTAAGACTCCTTGATTAACTTCGGGGATTACAACAATCTCATATAGAAATAAGCCTTCCATTACTCGAAGAATCCAACCTTTTAACAGACCAATTCAGAATATATACAAAAGGAGAAGGAAACTAAATATAGAATTAGAAAGTTAATTCCTAAATTTATGCTAACAATCTGACAGCTTCACAAGATATCCTAAATGAATTCAAGTGCATTCTATCCTATTTCTAACTTAACTCTTCCATTGACAGCAAAGCTAACTCGATTCTTTCCAGAACTAATTCACTAAATTGATTACCACTAACCTAAACATATGGATAATATTCAATTAAGGGAAACCCACTCCCTTTTGTAAAATTTAGAATCTTAATTTTCGAATGGCCATGTTGCAATTTGAGAGTGATTCCCCTGCATCATTACGCCGTAAGGCGTTCAACAATTGGGACTCTACTCCCCAAAGTTAATGATTTTTTGTTTTTTAACCGTCGATATTTTTGTCCAACGATTTGGATAATCGCCATCCTTGATCAGTTACCTACAACTGCACATGTACAATCACCATAAAAGAACGCGGTATTGTTGGAGGCGCAGCAACAATGGCAGATCGCAGAGTATATTAGGCATTATTGTAACCCTCTTCACGTGAATGGTGCACAAATTGTTATCTTCCAAGAGGCCAACGAGGTATGCCTCTGCTGCTTCTTGCAGTGTAGCCACTGCTGATGACTGGAATCTCAAGTCCGTCTTGAAGTCCTGAGCAATCTCCCTTACGAGCCTTTGGAGGGAAGCTTTCTTATCAGCAGCTCTGTGCTCTGTGCTTACGAGCCAAGGGTTTGATGTATATTTGTTATTGATTTTGCAGAAATATTGTATATACCGTTCTTGTATCCATCGGTTTGGCTCTTGTGATTTTTGCAATAGGTAATATTTTTACCCAAAGTAGTATATTGTCTATCCTGTTTTTAAGATTTAATTCCTCAATATGTTTTAACGGACGATCCGATTTCAATACAATGTTTCTTCAAGATCCCTTGATAAAAGAAATTAAGGAAGGTGAGCATGACTTGTTATGTAATTCTTCTTTTGCAGTGGTGCCAGAACCAGAAGAAAGAACGCGGTGGGATGAAGATGCAATTATTGTGAGTGACGATGAAGAGAGTGTGCATGATGAAGATGATTGCAGTTATGATGATAGAGACTCGGGAGCCGGCCATACTAGCGCTAATGCCAAGTTAGTCGTTTCCTGGTGCCTCGGTGCAGTCAGATCAATCTCTTCATCCTTGGGCAAATAAGATCTCTAACAGGGGAATCCTAAGGATACTCTAACAAAAAAAGCCATTGTTTGTTTCTGATTGTTTATATGACTGTTTGCTGCACTTTTATGCAGTGGAAACCTTATCCTCTTGTCCTATAAAGGAAAAAAATACAAACGCCGATCTCTATATTTATTATGCATGAAGCTCTGGTGATTACTAGACTGATATTAAATCTGGTGAATCACATCTGTTAATGACAATTTGAATTTTTTGTATATAATTCTTATTGGTTGAATACTAAATTTGGGAGATTTTCGATGAATTGATGACTGAGCATTGTAGGTGGATGGATGCCAATCTTTTATGTTTGCACTATTTTTCTATTAGTTGAATTAAAGGCTTTGGCAAGGAAGCAAAGGTGATTCTGAAACTGATTTTTTGCTGTCAATACTTTGAATTTGAAAATGATCTTTTGCTGATCTCAATACTTTAATTTGTAATTTATATGGGGTTGAAAATCCTGCATGCTGTACCTATACCTGCATCGTCCACTGCGTTGTTCTTTCAAAACAATTTCCATCCTATCCCATGTAGATTTCTATCAAGAATTCAGAGATATAAGAACACATACACTGATTTATACAGATATATAGAAGGCTTTATACATTGATTTGAGGTGTTCACATATTTCAATGGCAAGCATGAGGATGGCGTTTGGAATCCTTTTGATGATTGCAGTAGCATTTTGTGATCTTCTGCAAGGACTGCGAGTGAATTGGGGTACAATTTCCATGCACCCACTTCCTCCAATATACATCGTATTGCAACTGCTGAGAGACAATGGTATCAAGAAAGTGGCTATTTATGCAAATATTGACACCATGAGGGCTCTGGCACTCAGTAACCTCGAAGTCATGGTGGCCATTGCCAATGAGATGCTCCAAGTGTTGACCTTGGATTCTCAAGCTGCTGACAACTGGGTTGCCAGAAATGTGACTAGATATACTTTTCCTGGCGGGGTTAATATCAAGTAAGACATCCCATATTTATCATTGAATCTCGTTTGTGTTTAATTTTCAGAGTTGTGTTTAGAATGGATTGAACATGTGGGTGCATAATTGCTGGGCTTCTAAGTAATGGGTCTTGAGTTTTATCCATTAAGGTAATACCATTTCTCATCTCTGAACTACACATGATTTAGATTTTTGAAGCAGATAGTAAGTATCATGTGAGGAAATATTTGCAAGTATTGGTGTATTTCTAATCTAAACTTGCATCGCCCACTGTACAGTCTTGCATTCTTGCTTTTATTTCAAGTTCTTGAAGCCATTCTTGTATATCTTTTGGCCCTTATATGATCCACTTCTGCATTCCAAACACCCTTTCTCTGTGCAGGTGTGGCTTCTCCTGAATGTAAAGGTAGTTTTTGATCCCTTGTAAGTAGATTATATCAGTTTTTCGACTGGAAGGTTTTACAGAGCTCCAGTCTTTAGTTTCATGATACAGTAGTTCGTAACAAAGTTAGAGTGTTGAGAAGCTTCATACATCCAAAGTACGGGGCATATAATATATATATAAACTCATATAAGCTCATTTGAGTTATACAGTGAAACTACTATCCAATATATATATATATATATATATATATATATGGTTGCTGAGTACGAGAAAGATAAAAAAGAGTTAGTATAATAAAGTTTTCATGATAGTCATATAATTGATTTTGTCAAATTAAATACTTCGTCAGACCATATATATGATTATGAGTGGAAAGAACGCATTCAGGACTAGCTGTCACACCATTTTTTCCTATCAAATTTCAAATTCCCTTATACTTTTTTTAGGATGTGGAGTAGACTTTTTTTTAAGAATGTGGAAAGCTTATACGTCACAGAAACAAGAATTCTAAGTGTAGGATGGAAGATGATGGGTTCTGATCAAATCAAGACTGAGATTGCATGAGATATAAACTACATATGATAACTGAGATTGAGTCTTTCTACTACATTGTTCCTCGATCCCATAAATATTTTTTGAAATGGACAATTTCGGGACCAAAACTTGCAAAGTAGAAAAGTTATTGGGTTGTTGGTTTGCCGATCCACACTTCTGGTCACTGTTCTTGTCACAGGTGTCAAATATTTTACAGAGCTGTGGTAATAAAATTATTATTATTGTTTCTAATTTTATTTTTATGTTAATGGTATAGTAAAACCTTAATCATACATTTTGGGCATTAAAACTAGATGGTAAACCTAGCTTAGCTTAGCTTGCAACACGGCGTTGTTATTGCACCCCTCGGTACAATTGCTAGTTTATCCTTAGGAAAATATCTAGAGTAACCTTGGTAAGAAACATTACAACTTTGGGAGAAGAGAGGTATGTAGTGCTTTGGAGCATATAAACCCAATATTCATTGTTTGTTTAACCTAGTCCACACAGTAAAACAAAAAATATAAAAAAAACATTTTTTTTATATAATAAAATAATTAAAAAAAAACAAATCTATATAACTTATATAAACAAATAGAAAAAAAACAAACCAAACCACTATAAACATAATTTATGAAAAAAAAATTAAAAAAAATATACACATATATATACTAAAAAATGGAAAAAAAACCATTATCCAAATTAAATAATAAAAATAAAAAATATATATATGAAAACACACAAAAATTTATTTTCATGGTAGGTCGAACAGTCTTGACCCAACCTCTACAGTAGCAATGGCATTCCAATTTTCCTTACAATCCTTCAATTCCGATAATTTAGATTGCTGCTCAACCTGCTACTTCTTGTCAAATAGCTTAACCGTTCGCGCCAAACATTGGAGGGTTTGCGCCAAACATTCGAGGGTTTGGTGGGTTTTGGATATGGATATTGGTCATACCATTGAGGAGTTTGGGATCGATATTAACCACTGTTGATTTCACAATTTCTCTATTTAATTGCCATAGCTGCCATGGATAAAGCAGCATTGGAGAGAACCTGGAGACTTTTGAAGAGACGGGCCGTGAATTCTGCACCTCTGGCATTAACACCACCTTCTTTGCTTACAAAATCCCTAGTAAGTACTGTGAATTGATAATTTTTTAGTGAATGTTGGATAAAAACCCTATCTAGCCCCTCACCAGAGAGTTTCCATCCATCATGATTGTGGAGAATTAAATTTTTAGTGAGTAAATTTTAGGAGTAAATTATTTTTAGTGAGTAAATTTTTAGTACTGTAAAATTTCGCAAAAAATCTTTGCCTCTTGTCGCCAGTGGAAGGTAAAGGGTTTGGATAGTTAGCAACCTAAAAAAAGGGTGAATACTACTGTGACTTTGCACTTGAAGTTCGATTTATTCAAGTATATAAAGGGCCCTAAAATAGTGCAAAATGCATAAACTTTTAAAAGAGCATTCTACCAATAGACCGTTCTACTACAGTCATGACATAGGCTGCATGTAGTATTCATCCACTTGAAGTGCACAACTCGAAACCCTATGACACAAGTTGCATGTAGTATTCTTCCACTATTAATATTTTGGGTATGCGTACCCAGAATCGACGATGAAATAGCTTAAAATTACAAGGGACATCATAGCCTGATGCAGGGGAGAAGCTTGGTTGCTGCAAAAAACCCTAACACAAACATGCCAAAGCTCTTGTTCACACTTAGGACGTCTGGTATGTGTCCCCTGGTATTGGAGACTAGAAACGGTAAGGACAGGAAACATGTGTGACAATGGTTCAAAAGTTGTGGAATTATTGCGATATTCTGCACAGAAAACTGCAGGAAATGGGGAAACCATTTTGGAAATGGTAGAAAATGTTTTCAAGTAAAGTTTATCTAGATCCTGTATCATCTATCTATGAAAACCTTATTTTTCAATAGATTAGATCCCATAACCCAAAATCAATCTTCCGTAATGCAAAATCAGACCCTGGAACACAAAACCAGAATTATGCAATAACTACAAGGAAAAAATGAAACATTTGTAATAGTTTTCAACACATTTTTATGTTCCAAAGTTAGAAGAAAAAGAAAGAACGCTGGGGGGTTTCCAGCGATCAGGAAAATGGCTGAAATGTCTGTGGGGTATGGAAGCATTTTAGAAACTGGAAACACATTTCTGGTCTGCTAGAAATGGTTATAGAAGATATTTCCTTGCCACAAAGCAAGCTAAAACTTGTCTTGCATTTTCTTTAAGAAATTCTAGACTCTAGTATTGTCACTAAACTAAATACAGGATGGTCAATGTAGTTAAACTATTACCTAAACCACATGACAAAATTCAATTGATGGAATTTAAGTCTTTCCTGCCATTGTCCTCTATATCAACCAGTCGTACAGGAAATTTATATAGTTTTAAGCATATTAAGTGTATTGGGTGTAAAACATGTCAAATAATTACCATTGCATATTATTATGTTTCAGTGAGAATAATTATTCAGCATTTGAATTGATTCAATGAAAAAATCTACCTTTGGAACCAAGCCCCCCGATAAATTACTTGTTAGAGTAGTTATTGAGCCCTCATGAACTGCTTTCTCTATATATAACCGAGTAAACTACTACATAGTATGGATTTTATGCTGGCTCCTAGGATGTGCTCTTTTTATACTCTTGCGGTTCTATCTGCCTTTGATGGTAGTAATGCGTTCACTTGCGGTTCTATCTACCTCTTGAGGCTTTTTTTAGCTGTTAGTGCATGTGACCAAAAGTGAATAACTTCTTCTGATCCCAACCACCCTCATTCTTTCATTATTTGGTTTTGAGATCAGTTGCCATCTTGCTAATGGAAAATTGTTTGTATTGTCACCTACTGCTGCTGCACACTACTGTGTTTATAGGATGTATACACTCTGAACCTTTGTTAGCTGGTTGCTCATGCAATAGATGTTGGATGCCACAATGAATATTAATCCAAGACTGATATATACTTCGGTACATTACCATATGCACACATAAAAGTCATGTTTTACTCATAATGAATGGTGGTAATTTTTTGAATATGATGATGAGTGCTGCTTTGTCATTAAGGTTTATGACAGTCTAATAAGTTTGGATGATATACATAACTAATCTTCGCTGATATAGTGAGTACTTGTTTATTGGATAATATTTGTTTATCACTCACTCCATTACACATTGCAAGTAAATGGCTGCTAGTTTGATGATACTCCATTCTTGTATGACATTCTTTGCTCTGATCATTTATTTATTACTAAATAGATGCGAACTAGGATATTATGCTCATATGTTTTACATGCTCACATAGCGCATCCTCTTTAGTCATTGATTTGACTCCAATAAGGCACTGATCATTAACACAACCTCAAAAGAGAACATCTTTGGTGCTTAGTGTCTTTGCAGAGTTGAAATAGGAAACCCCACTCCCCCTTCCCATTGAACATCTTTTATAAACTTATATTATGCATGAATTTAATGTGATCAGCATTAATATGATGAGAGGCAATTAATAACTAAACATATTTATATTCTTATCGTTTCTACAAGTAGCGGTTGCATTTTTTGATCAAATTTAAAATTCATATATGTTGGGGTCTGCAAGAGTCTGTCAGGAAGCTTTCAGTCATGGATAAGGTTCAATGTCTCACTCATACAGTACACAAGCATAAACAGCGCAAATTATTGATGAGTATAATTATCATCATTATTATTGCTATATCGACATATAAGTTCAAGCATTATTTTTTCACATACCTTGCTCTAACACACATATAAGTTTAAGTAAACACCACTTGCTCTAACCAAAACATATTGACTAAATTTTAACATTTTCTTCCTGGTCTGTAGGGTACCTGTTCTGATTCAATCCCCTTTGAATCATGAATTCCACCATAATGCCAAGATTTGTCACATATTTTCTGACTTCACTGTCAGCAACCTTAGTCTTCACTTACAGCTTTAATTCAATTTGTTCACTATACTTTGCTTAGAATATACCCTATCCATGCTATGGATCGTCTAGGTCTGTATCTAGATATAATCTTTATGCTCTGCACCTTTCCTTTTGCACACGATCTCAACATTTTAGTTCAATTCAAGTTAATGACAATACTTTACAAGCTACGCCTTTACTCATACCCATGACTGCAAACCTTTGGCACGATTCCTCATTACCAAATTCAAAACACAGAAATTGCCACAGTTAGCTGCAGAATTACCTCAAGGCTCAATCTTAAGACAAATACACTGTGGCATGTCTTCGTTTTAGGAGAAGAATGAATCTTATCCCTGAGATCAAATACTACGATTCTAAGAACAGGGCTTTGAAATCACTTACTTGAATTTGGTGATGGAGAAAAAGAAAACACCTTCGTTCATTCTTGATAATGACTCGGTATCCCTCAACAGTCCCTTTATATTGTCTGAAAAGTTACAAGCCATGACACTACAGATCTACAGCTTATCATCATGCAAGCTGTTTCTTCTGTAGAGAGGTTTTGGTCATGATCTTTTCTATTGAATTTGCTGGTTACCAATCCTATTATAATCTTCATTTAACAACTCAAGCCTTCATCAATCGATCCATCCACGATTTGTAAAAGTACCCAGAACTTGTGGTGCTACCAAATCTGTGACTAAATCTTAAGAATGACAGAAATCATTATTGGATATCAAGAATAATGATTTCATTGAATGGGAAACATCAATCTCATTCCCTGCAACCATGGATCAATTCTCAGGGTGACTTAACTTCTCCCTTTGAATGGAAAACCCACGATTCCTCTAATTCCATAGGCTCGATTCCTTTCAGCGCATCAATTTTTGTCAGCTACAGATAATTCAGTGATTCACAAAAGTGATCTCCTTGCTTCTTATATCATATATGTTATTATACTAAATATCTGTTTATTGGAATTTACCACACACAGAAAATGCGTTTAGTCTCTAATGTATTGAACGCTATAGACCTGCACTACAATCTGATCCACATCTAACTCCTTTTCTTGGATCAACTATGTACTTGTCATTAAAAACCTTTATCTCAATGAAAAGAGGCGCAAAGCACCCATACAGTGTCCTATTACTGGACTTCCATTCACAAAGAGTCAAAATGCTCATATAGGAAGGTAGTCTCACACATAATGAAGGTTTAAATGCTCTGATTTCAGTAACAAAATTTATTACAAATTCCTGTAACCATAGAAATTCCTTCTATATCTCTCTCTGGCCAGACTCCACAGTTTTTCTTTGGGTATTTCTCAGCCCTAGGCCACTTTAAAAAACTACTATGCCTCATAGGCTTACAAGATAAAGAAGGAATAAAACTACTAATATATTTCAGATCTTAATTATTCTCCATTAGATCTACAACTACCCATAATATGTTTCTAAGATCTCTTTCAACCCGCGATATCTGCTTAGCAAGGCAGATTCAATCACATGGTATTTAATTAAACACTCACTTATTTAAAATCCTTCTAAAATCTAATTACAAATTTAGGAACTATGATTATTTCATTAAGAGAACCCACTCCCTTTTGTAAATTCCAAGGACCCCTTAGGCCTGCTCAACAAGGTTGATTTTGAGAGAATATGTTCCTACATCAGACTCCCAGGGTACAAAAGTTTTATGACGTCCTGGTCATATGTTTTCAATTGCTTCTTTCCACCTGAATCCCATATTTGATACTGCTGCTGTTCACATGCTCTGCTCCACTGTTCCTTTACTGTTCTCCTAAATCTTCAAGGATCCCATATTTTGCTTTCTCTGTTCATGTACTTTATGCTTCCATACTTATTTCATTATCTCTGCAATGCTATGTTGCATGATATTTCTTTTCCACTCAGCTTCATACGCTTCTCCATAAGTGGTTAGGATTCTTAGTTGTCTTTTCCATGGTTGCTCTATAAAAGGCTGACTGTTCTCATCTTCAGAATTCTTATATCTGACTGACTCTACACATAACCCCACTCCCTCTTCCCATTAAACAAAAATATTAAAAATAAAATAAAATCACTTTCCACCTTTCAAAAATATTAACTTCAACAACTAAAAAAAATTAAAGCAAAATAAAATAGATACTTGAGATGAAATGATAATATTATCTTAAATAAATGTCTTTAACATCCCCACCTTGTGGTAGTGTGCGTATCTATGAACCTTTTCCTCCAAGTCCTTCACATAATGTCAACAACATAAGTGAATAGCTGTTTCAACCTTTTACCAAGCAAGGCCATGAAAACTCATCTGATGTTGTAAATTATTATTCACCTCCTCTTCATGATAATC
>LPNX010761177.1:50250-68341 GCA_001517045.1 Pseudotsuga menziesii | reverse complement strand
CATATTTGTTTGGCAAGCGTTGTGCTCAAAGTTTGGAATTTTCAGCATTCACTAGCAGCAACAGCAACAGGCCTGTTCTGAGTGTAAACAAGAATGGCAGGTACAGTGAAGTACGCATCTGCAGTTCTCTTGATGGTTGCCATGATAATGGTGGCAGCAGCGGAAGCAGGAGAGATGACGTCTCCATCTCCCAGTCCAACGATGGAAGCAGGTTCTGCTACTTCAATGAACTTCGTTCCCTCACTATTCGCCGCTCTTATCGCTTCATTGATTCCCTTCTTGGCCTCTCGATTTTACTGAGATGTGTGGTGGCTGTCCTTCGCTTCGTCTTTATGATTCCCTGGGAAAGGCGGCTACTATTTTCTTCTTTACCTGCCATTTTCTTCATATGACGGCCCACGGGAATAAGTTTTGTCGAGTTTATATCCGGCACACGGATTTCTTGTTTCGTTGTTTAGTCATTTACGAAATAAAGGGATCTTTCCAGGGTCCTTGCTTGTTATCGTATATTCTTTGAATTAATAATATTGTTGTTGCTAATAAAATGGTACAGGTGACGTTACACAGATTTAGGGTTCTTTATGATTCTCTTTGAGAAGAATGTGAATTAACTTCTGAGAGCTCAATTATAAGCAGGTGATAGAATCAATATCTTGTTACCTATGCTGATAGAATCGATATCTTTGTTACCAATGGTGATATATATATATATATATATATATATATATATATATATATATATATATATGTGTGGGGGTCGCTTAATTCTGTCTAATCACTTTATTTATATATATAGGGGTCGCTTAATTCTGTCTAATCACTTTAGACGTAGTAGATAGTGTCGATCAACTCATGTATCTTCCAATTCCTTCTGTGTACTAATGAGCCACTGCGCATGTCCGGAATGGTCTATTTTGATAGGTTCGACCATGGTGAGATACTCAGAAGTTGAATGGGTTCGGTTTGTATAACTCTAGGGATCATATTCAATGACTATTGAATTGCATTGAAGTGAAACAATTCTAAATAGAAGTCAATATCGGTATGTTGGCTATAGTATTTGGTAGAGCTACTCAAAATGTGAAAACATGTCTATTCCATAATTTAATTTTTAAAGGAGTAAACTACTTAACCGATCATTTGCATCGATCAGACGACTTGGCTCGCGTGAGCGGTCACATCCGACGTTGTCGACCGTCCGATCGGTGCAAATGGTCAGGTAAATAGGTCAATCTATTTTTAAACACTGGCGACAAGCAACAAGCTATGAAAATCTACATATTTCAACAGTTATTCTACAAACAAGATAAATTATGAAAATCTATCTATATTAAGGTGGTTCTTTGGTATTCTCACCGTGATGTTACGATGTCATATTTTTTTAAGTGAACCAATCTTTAGGAGGAAAGATGGCTTCTTGCACATGAGAGAAGGATCTTTCAATAAATAAATACAAAAGACAAAAATAAATAAATACAAAAGACAAAATAAATACAAAGGATAGATATTTGATCCTCGAGGTGGTAACTCCCTACATTCTAAAAATAGGCATATGGTTGTACTGCCTCAATATGTTGATGCTTTCCCACAACTTTCCTAGACCAAGTGATCACTGCAATTCTATCCTTTATGCCCATTGTTCTCAGTTCCTCTTCAGATAAAGTGTTTCTACCTATATCTTCTGGTTTTCTGTCTAAATCCTCTTGTATAGCTAAGCAACTATGTCTTGTTGCATTTATTACCATTTCCTTATCTTTAATAAAGCTCAAATAGAGCCTTATTTTGGTTTCTTCAACAATAATCATGTCCCGAAGGAGATGTATAGCTCCTTGTACTAGTAGCCGACCTATCAGTTGTTTGGCCAATTTCTCATTTCTATCCATCAACTCTTTATTTTTATCTTCAAAAGAGTTTTCTCTCTTCTTCCTCCTATTTAACTATCTCATCTATGTTATGATTTTGGGCATTCATTCTCATTATCTCTTTATCTCTCAGTCTGACCTGTGACATAGCTTGAACAATGGCTTCAATGTTTTTTTTTGTAATTGGCTTCTTTGTCTGTACTGGTTCCTTTTTGGTCTTATCTTCTCTTTCTTTTTCCAAATCCAATTGGTTTTCATTTAGAACATCTATTTTTGCAGTGAGGAAGCCTTTCTCCTTTTCCCATTGACTTTTCTCTCCAATAAGCTTCAACAACTTTTCCTTAGAATCATTTAGCTCATGAGATAATGACTCTTTGTCCTCCAACTTTGTTAATTCAGAAGCCTGAATTAGTTGAGTTGCGAGAATCTTTAATTTCTTCTTCAAGAGCTAGATAATGTTCTCTTTCTCAACCAGAGTTTTGTTAGTTGCTTGTTCCTTTTCCACCCGACTATCCATAACTAGCATATCACCTTGAAGCTTTTTTATTTATTTTTATGCACTTTATTTACCACCTTTTCTTGTCTGAACTGATTTTCTATTCTAGACACTGTAGTTTGTAACTTTGAAACTTTCAAAGTTTCTTTCATCAGGTCAGTATAGATAACTTCCCCAGTCTGTTTGTGTAGATATATTTTATCTAGCATTGGGATCTTCTACAGATTCAAAGAGTTCTTTGAATCTGGCACTGGGATCAGTAGATCTTCTTTGAAATTGGGATCAACAGATCTTATCTGGCACTGGTGGTAGCTACCCAAACATCACTCTATATATGTCTACCATTATAAGGTTCATGTAGTTAAAAGTGTTATTCTGGATTTCTGAAGTAAACAATACTTCTGGAAATTACAAGTTTTCTTCATTGAAGAATAAAAACATCCTAACCAAGTAGGATTGAAACATGAATTGTCTAGTTGTGTGCATTAGAGGAATTTTGGGGTCTAAAATGGGCCTCCTAAGGAAAATAATAAAATAATAGTTAAAATAATAAAATAATGGTTAAAATAATAAAATATAGTTATTAATTTTGGAGGAAGAATGAAAAAAACTACTTTTTGTGTTCGCATTTTTGACATATCTCCTTGTGCATTTACTCAAATTCTAAGTGGGAAAGCTTGTTGGATGTGGAATTTAATTCAGCATCCAACGAGTACCCACACTACATGCTTTTGATGGACCCCACTACCCCCAAAACAAGAAATACCTAAAAAAATGGGACGCTGACATCATCATCATGTTTTTCAGGTATTTCTTATTTTTGGGGTAGCGGGGTCCATCAAAATTATGCAGTGTGGGTATTCGTTGGATGCAGAATTAAATTCTGTATCCAACAAGCTGTCCCTCTTGAAATTTGAGTTAAAAAACATGGAGATATGTCGAAAATACGAACAAAAAAATTAGTTTTATTTTATGACAAATATGTCAATTCAACCATTATGGCGCTTTTTCTTATAAGGCCCATTTTAGACCCCAAATTTCCTCTAATGGAAATTCACCAGCTAAGAATGAATATGTTCAGCGAGGAATTCATCAAATTTAAGACAGGGAAGCTGACTTGACTATGACTTAGGCTAACACATGCTCATTTTAAACAACAAACTCAATAATAGCTTTGGGAAAAACCTATATGTGTCCATCCCTAAAAACTGGCTCAGTAGAGAAATAGCTAATGTGACTCTTCATTAAACAAAGTTATATCAAGATGAAAGGGTTCATCTCCAATAGACACGTCGGATTTAAGGATTTTAGAATAAAATATTTGTTTCTCCTCAACGACGGCATGTCTAAATTGTTCAATTAGGTTTTCTTCAACAAAATATTCTTGGTTTAAGGTAAACACCAAGAGAAATTCAAGTGAATCATTGATATCTAGGATTTTAATGGGGCAAAGTATCCTAGACATAGTAGAGTCCATTACAACTCTTTTAGAGGAGAAATAATTCAATGCACACCAAGACACAAAGTCCAGGAAATTTAGGTTTTTTTCTAGGAAGAAATGGTGGAATTAAGACTAGTAAACAATGTGCATATCGACTCCTTGGTATTTAAAGGTTCTCAATTTACTTTTTAATTCATGGATTGGACCAAAACTTATGGACCTCTAGTTCACTTTTCCCTCCACATTCCATTTTAAAATAATTTGGCAGGTTTAGTTACATGGCATACCTAGCTGATGATGCTTGGAAAGGTTACTAGATTATTTGGCTTCCACAGTGCACAAACATGTTCTCTTCCAATGCACAAAAGGAAAATAACCCAAAAACACGTTCCTTTTTCTCTATTGGTGGTTTTGGGATCGCGTGGAGAGGTTTTATCCTACCATGAGGTTTTCTCCTACCACCTTCCATCCAGCGGAATGATCCATCCACCTCCCATGCATGTTGCAGGCACGAAATTCATCTACACCGTATATGTAATTGTCCCTTCATCTTCATTCGTCGATCACGTCAACCCTTTAACCTCTTGCATTTCATATTTCGTCACTCACTTACCCTTTATCCTGACACGCAATTTTTCCCAGTGGACTCCCTATCCGTCATCTATCTCCTCTACCTTTTTTTATCTCCACCATCGATCAATCCCAACCGTTAAGTCTCTCCACCGATCATTTCACCAACTTTGTACTTCCTTTTTTTCTCGAGCAAGATCTCTTAGCAAATCAAACATCTGTCGTTGATCTATCCTCTTACCAAATCTTAACTGCTGAACTTTTCATAATATACCATAAGCGCCCTTTTTTTATTCTTTAGTTGTTTTTAAGATTTAGCTTATAGTATTATGGAAAGAATGAAAATATTGATCTCCGTTGTAGCACCGATTCTATCACCCGCGATCACATTACCAAAATTCAAAACTGTAAGCACCTTATCTCCCCTTAAGTTGTGCTTCTTACGTCTTGCCCAAAATAGTGCTAACAATGCCAAGGTCCTTTGTGCCACTTACATACCTCAAAATTCTCTTACCTTCTCGTCAGTGAGAGTCTTTTGGTGACTCCATGAATCTTTAGATCAAACTTACTCCATACATGATGTTTGGTCTTATCATAGTTAAATACAAAGGCTACGAATGAGACTTTTAAGCAGTGTAGGATGTACAGTTGATCCATCATCATCCTTGCTCAATTTTGAACATGTTATTACCGGGGATGATTATAGGGGCGAAATATAGCCCATGGGTGAATTTAAAAGGGTTTAGTTGTTTTCATGGGTGAATTAGGTATATTGAAATTTTTTCTATAAAATATTTAATCCATCCACTAATTATTTATAAAATAATTCATTTATCCTAAATAGCCATATTATATTTGTTGTAGAAATTCCCAAATTCGGAATTCGTCCATCAAATTTCCGCCAAAATTTGTTGTTCGCCCCCGATTTGTACCCAAAATTTTTTGGGATCATATGTTCGCCCAAGATTTATACCACAAATTTGGTGGGATTATCTGCTCGCCCAGGATTTCTACCAAAAAACTAGTGGGATCCTCTGCTTGCCTCCCCCCCCTCCCCCACCGATTTCTACCAAATTTTGATTGGATCCTCAGCTTGCCCATATTTTGGGTTCCCTTGCAGTCAAGAGCCACTTGCAGTAGTGGAGCAAGAGAGGAGATTTAGGTTAAGCCGGTCTCCAAAATCTCCAATGTTTTCTCAAAATTTTGTTGATGAAATTGAATTCCACCATGTTTGTATTCCTTTCCTCTATCTCAGTCTGGGAGGGATATAGTGAATCTGATAACGTGAGGATTTTCTTTAAGGTCTAACCGTTGCAATGGGAACTTGCAGGTTTCGGCTTCCTCTGAATTTTTATTCCAGGTTCTAGTTACTTGATTTCACATCTTCTGGTTGGTGTTCTCTGCTATCCATCTTCTCCATGGTTTTTGGTTTCTGTGCTCCAAAATTATTTCATCATTTGATGTACCCTTAATTGCACAACTCCAGCTTGTGCAGATTGAAAGGTTTTGGTTGCTTAGTGGTTGTATGTTGTTCTGTGAATCTTTGATGAATCTTAGCATACCTTCGTTCTTGATTTTATTAGATTTATTGATTTGATTGGAACATGTAATGATATTTTTTCCTATGAGGGAGACGCTACAAGTCACTTGAGTTAGAATAATACTTTCACTATGCCCTCTAAACTGTTTTTGTGTTGGTGAATTGCAAACTTTCAAATCATATCATTCTTCTTACATTTTATGATGTATGTTTGGGTGTCTTGCAGAATGCAATGCAAGGTTTCACAAAAAATATTGTCGACCTGATGAAAAGTGAAGGGATTTTTGAATCACAAGGTGGACCAATTATTATGGCCCATGTATACATTGATCCCTCCTTGTACAATGTGGTAGATTTTTGGTTGGTAGTCAATTGCTTGACTCATTAAATTTGCAGAAAAGAGCGATCTAGCATGTGTTTGAACTTTCTATGTACACTTGGTTTGATTTCTTAATATTAGGACTAATGAAAAAGTGTTCGTATAGGTGGAAAATGAGTATAAACCTGAACAAACGTTGTTTGGGCCTGCTGGAGTGAATTACAAGAATTGGAATGCCCAGATGGCTGTGGGAATGGATACGAGTGTACCCTAAGTATTGTTGAAACAAGATGATGCACCAGACCCTGTTGTGAGATCTTTTATCAACACCCTCTTACATATTTATATGATAATATCTTTAATTGGGAATTTGGTGACCCCTGTCTCTGGATAAACTTGTCAAATTGTATCAAAACATTGCACCAGATACATCAATTGAATTAGTTACCTTTGCATATTTTGTACAATTCATATTAATGGACTTTAAAATAAGTAATTACTGCAGACACAAAGAAATTGTCATTTTTTATTTAGATGAATGACTACTACTGAGTGTAATTGAAAGCAAAATAGTTGCCATTTAATATATTATGGGGTTTTCAGGGTTCTGCATTCTATTTTTCTTAGTATTGTAATAATCTATGTTGATATCTCTGAGCTTCCACTATTTTACCTTATTTATTCTTTAATATTTGAAATAGATAAACACTTGCAATGGTTTCTACTGTGACAAATTTGTACCTAGCAAGCCTTATAAGCCAACAATGTCGACGGAAGCCTGGAATGGCTGGTACTGAGATTATTTTGTAGTTAATTTCAATTGATGAAATAAAAACTTACTTTATTTCACGCTTAAATTTATTTGAACTTCAAATGTTGTTCAAAAGAAGTAAGAAGTTGAAGGAAATCCTAGTAATGCCTCCTTTGATAAACTGATATTTTGAAGATCTAAGCTCTGCAGTAAAAATTTTATTGTGACAAATTGAAAAATGAAAATATGCAACAATGTTTATTGTGACAAATTGAAAAATGAAAATATGCAACAATGTTTATTGTGAGTGGTAAATGTAATTCCAACTTATAGTAATATGAAACATTGTGTCTGGTTTTCTAGGTATACTAAATTTGGAGGTGCATCTCCTCATAGACCAGTGGAATATCTGGCCTTTGCAGTTGCTTGTTTTTTTGTGAAGGGTGGATATTTTGTAAACTAATACATGGTATGATTTTCACATGATGAATTGGATTGACCTAGAATGTGACATTCATATATGGAAATTTTGACTACAATATGTGCTATTCTAATTTGTTTCTCTTCCAATACCATGGAGGAACAAATTTTGGCCGTACTGCAGGCGGGCCTTTTGTTGCAACCACTTATGACTATGATGCACCCATAGATGAATATGGTATATTTTATCTTGGATGTGATTATATTTTTTTGACAATCTTCACTTGAATTTGCTGCACAGTATTGCAGAATTGTGAGAAGTTTTTTCAAGATTTAAATTTCATTCTTAAGCAATTTATTAGGTTATCGATTTGTTTGAAAAGGAAAGTGGATTCTGTGAATTTTCTTTTCTTGGGCCCAATGTAAAACAACTGCAATACAAAGAGCATTGTCAGAAAATTTAGAACATAATATAAATATTGAGTTTTTGTTCTTTAGCTATGATGTGGATTTCTTCAAGGCTTATGCAATGCTTCCCTTTTCCTTCCAATTCCTACCTTTCTGAATAGTGAAAGGGATTTTGACCTTTGGAACACAACCTATTGCTTTTGACTATTTATCTTTGGCATTTATATTAGGTAGCCAAAGTGGGGTCATCTTGAGGAATTACATAAAGCCATAAAGCTTTGTGAGGCTTCTTTAGTTAGTGGTGATCCCGTTGTTACATCTCTTGGGCATTTCCAGAACGTAAGCTTCTTTGACTGCAGTGTAGATATGTGCTTTCAATATAGAAATAAAATAGAAAGGTTTCTCCTTTCTCCTACCTTTTTAAGAAGGATACTCTGTGGGATAGAACTGACTTATCCATTGTCTGTTCAGGCTTATGTGTATTCAACAGGAGCTGGAAATTATGCAACATTTCTTGTAAATTATGATTCAAATTCCATTGCAAGAGTCATCTTTAATGGTCAACACTTTAAAATAGCTCCGTGGTCCGTTACCATTTTCTCTTATTGCATAAATGTGGTTTTCAATACTGCAAAGGTGATAAACTTGAGCTATTGAAATTGCGATTATTTTTTTTTTGTTTTCTTTTAAAATTTTTTTTATATCAATCTCATAGGATCAAGGCCCTTTTTTCTTTGTTATTGTTGCAGCTACAACAATTTCCCAAAATTCTAAAAATTTTGGGACCCTCCTTTTTATCTTGTTTTGCTTAGTTTGTTTGGGTTTGCTTGATTTTGTTGATGTTTGTTTGAGGAATATCTTTATGCCAATGCTGTTAATATTGTTCTATGGCTTACATTGAGTCCTTACCCCGCCATCACAAGTTGTCGAGACTATGAATCGGAAATGCAGTTAACTGCATGCCCGCCATTGCGGAGATGTAGTTAAATGACGATCCGATATGAGGTGTACTTGCCTCCGATGCACTTTATTTTATTCTCTTATTATCGGCAACCTTATTGTAATACCGTCGGAAATTTTTGTCTCTATAGCTTCTGCCATTACGGGTGATATATTGCGAACACCGTGATGGTTGTGTTGACCTCTTCCGATCCCCACCAATTTGATTCACGAGTCCTTAGTTTTCTTCACCTCCGTCGTTGCGGCTCTAGAAGGGACTATTCTTCCAATTTAGTTTGATTTATGTTTGCCGCGTTGCCGATCTTTTTCTCTTAAGTCATGTTTTTTCTACCTCCGATGTTAATTGGTCTGCGAAACTCATTGTCTTTACGATTTCCCCTGTTGCGACGTTCCAACCATTTTATGGTCCGAGGTCTTAGTCTAGTGAACTCCGATGCGGAGTGTTTTATTTGTTGCTCTTGCCGATGCTTCATTTGACACTGCGAATCTCGTAGTCATTTCATCATCCGCCGTTCTAGAGAAGCAGCTGACATGATTGCCGATCCTGTAGTCATTTTGCTACCCGATGGTCATATTTTCCCGCTGATTGTTTGTTTTACCGTGATGTATATATTGGGGATGGGGGTTTATTTTCTATTATTTTTTCTGTGAACTCGTGCACGCGTTGTCGTTATCGTTGCGAATAGGACATTGTATTCGCTATTGATAGCCCTTTCCTAGGTGGCGCTGTCATGGAGGTTTATGGATTCTTCTCGCCAGTCGCACAGCGCCTTGCCAGGTAGGCCATTATTCTCGTTTCTACCTCTTCCTTTCGAATTGTTGAACTGGGTTTGTCGCCCTTGGTTAGTTCCCACCGCTGCAATTAATGAATACCTATTTTTATGTTTTCCAGTGCTTATATAGTTCATGTAGACGGTATGGCTGTCCGGTGGGGGGTTTTTTGTTTGCTGAATGATTAAATTCACTGCCGTTATGAGTTTGTGAACCGCACCCGGCTGTTTGGGAAACTGGTCCAGACGATCGTTACGTTGTCTGCACCAGTTCCCTCCAGTCTGTGTATGGCCGTATGGGGAGGGCAGTTCCCTGTTAGTTTGCAGAGGAAGGCATTTTATTGTTTATTTCGAAGTACCAAGGTTTTGGTTTCCCATTCTTTGGGTCACTCGCATTTCTTGTGGACTAGACCTGCGGTTTTGAAGTGCACCTCGTTTCGAACGAGATTGGGAATAGGGTGATTTATTTCATAGCGTTGAGGGTGTAGTTGAGATTGTTTTCCTTGACGGGGGAGGATTTTCTTCATTTTAGCGAGGCCATGATGTTATGAGTCGATTACACAAATTTTTAGTCATGGGAAGGATTTAGTTCTTTTTGCAGATATGTTTTCGTGCAGGAACACTTTGTAGTTAAATTTCGTTTCTGTATTTTTCATAGATTTAATCATGACTAGCATGACCGAGGTAAATGCTCATGTATTTTTATCTCTATTATTTGAATATTATTTGGAAATGGTTAGACAGGACCTAAAATATTTGTGTGTTTGATAGGATAATCTTTCCGAATACAAGATGTCTAAAAGGAAGAAAGGGAAAACCCCTATAGTGGAGGAGGAACCAGATGTTGAAATTGTGACCAAGGTTGAATATACGTACGAAGACACCAGATGCATCATGGGTGTGGAACCTGAATATAAGTGGGGGGAAATATACAGACTGATAACACATCGGGAGGTACTTGACACCAGTTTCGAGGAAGAAACTATATATGAAAATATAGAGAGATCTGCTTTGATGAGGGTTGCTACTAGACCTGAGCATTTCCCATGCTCAGAGGTGATTAAATGGATTCTGCCCAGGGCAGACGTAACTACCATGATTTTGTCCAACATTGACAAATAGGGTTATGCTGCTTATAGCCCTGGTTATGTATCACTAGCCTACCACTTACCAGAAGCCCAGGTTTACTTGACTGAACACTGGCTAAAGAAAATTAATCTGGACCTAGTTGAGACATTGAAAAGAATGTTGGTACCTGGAAAGAGTTTCAGAACTAGGCCATCAAGGGAATATGACACTGCCACCTTAAGGACCCCTTATAGGTTCATTGCCTTGATGCTAAACAAGATTTTTGGGAGGGCCCACGGTAAAAGTTTTAATTTGGGGTGGGTTCTATCATCTTCTATGTTGCAACGCAAGGGACTGTGTTCAACTGGGTGAATATTGTATCAAACAGTCTCTCGGCCTGCATTGCTTCAGCTTTGGGAGGGGTGTCCCAGAAAAATCAGAGTTCTACATGAGCTCCATACTGATTGATTGCATACTGTGCAACCAACCATTCCCAAACCTAAGGTGTATTTGGGACTAAGAAAGAACACTGGTATATTCAACTTACAAGCCACTGTGGGCACATAAGTACCACAACCACTATAGAGAAGTGTGTGAACACTTCATTATGCCATTATATACATTTATTTTATTAAAAGAATGCAATTGCATGTCGGAAGAAGTGTTGCAGGTTATTGAAGAATATGCAGATTACTACTTAACGGAGAATGGACTGTATATTAGAATGTATGGATGCTCCAGAGCGCCTTCACTACTTCCAGAATATGCCACTGATTATGTGCTACACAAGGAGGCAGTCAGGCAGGTCTTCTTGGATGGCATAGGGAGTTTTTTATTTGAACATAAGAAGACAACTTATCCTCCCTTACCATTCAGGTTGGGAAGCTATAAGTTATCAAGAGTTAAGAAAGCCGATGAATTTGTAGAAGAATTGGGGAAATTCCATTTTGGGGAAATAAATTTCCATAGGAATTATTCTTGGAATAAAGTGGCAGAGCACTATAGGGAAGCAAATGTACATTTTGAGTATACAAGCCACTGGGATAAAGACGAATCAATTTTTTGAAATGCAGAAAACATAATTGCATTAAAAAAGAATATTTCAAAAGAAAATCACTACTAAAGGAAGAAAAGGACAAGATGAGCAGAAAAAAGCAGAGGAAGAGGAGGATAGGAAAAGAGATGAACATGCTAGGAGACTAGCACAGGAAGCCGAAAGGTGGCTTAAAGGTGAGGAGGAAGAAAAGAGAAAATATGAACAAGAAGCAGCTAAAAGAGAAGAAGAAGGTGCCATGAAAAGGAAAATGGATGAGGATCTTAGGAAGTAGGAAGCAGAAAGATTAAAACTGACAAGGTCCATTACAGAGCAACAAGCTTCTGATCCTATAGACATTCAGGTCCAGGATATGGGTAATCTTGATTTTCAAGATCCTGAGGCAGCTGCTAGTAGCACATTAGGACAGGCTGTTGTTCCTAGCCTAAGACTGATCCCTTTCGAACAGAAAAAAGTGGAAGAGGTTCCAGACTTCAACACTATCTTTTACGATAGGGAAACAAAAAGCATTGTGAAGATGACTGAGAGGAAAGTCGAGACTGGGGGGCAGTCGGGGAAAATGATAAATGATACAACCATGGTGTATGGGACAGACAAGGACCCAAGATTCACTATCAGAGCTGGAGCAGAGTTGATCCATGCTTCTGAGGACAATGTGGATTGGATAATGACTGACCTTGAATAGTCAAAGAAATCTGCTGCCCAACTAAAATATACCCTAAGAAGGGAGAGATAGGAAAGTAATAAATTGAAAAGGAAGTTTGAAGACATGTAGCATGAAATAAAGTCTTCAAAAGCAGAGCTCCAATTCCTCCAAGAAGAGAAGAGATCTTCGGAGGATGCCCAAGAAATTCTAGAAAATTTGCAGCAGGAATGTCAGGGGTTAAGGACAGAAAAGGATCAATTGCTAAGTAAGATAGGGGAGCTGGAATTACAGAAAGCTACCTTGGAGGAGTCGGAGAGGCAAGCTTGGGTGTAGATAGCAAAGCTTAAAGAATAAGTTACTTCATTAGCAGCAAATCTAGAAGAGGCTAGGGAAAAACAAGCCAACCTTCAGCCTTTCAAGGATCATGTTTTAGCACAAAGGAGCAAGATGCACAAGCTACAAGTATCCATAGAAGAAGGGAGGTGCAAGGTTGTACAGGCAGACAATAAACTAGAAGAAATTTTAGAAACTTCTTCATATTTCGTGGATAGATCGTAGGACATTCTAGAAGTCCTGACGGGAATAATAGACAGGTTAGAGGAAAATGAGGAAATCCCCGCAAACCTACCAGCAAAAGATCAACAAGGCCTGGAATAGGACTATGACTTATTGGAGTTTGCTATAAACACAACTGAAGAATTTAAAAAGGTTGTAAAGAAGACAAGAGGAGCTTGTACAGAATTCTATAGGAGACTTTTGATTACTTACAATCGTTTCCAGGTTGCTACTGAACAAAGAATGGATACCTTTCCAGATCACAACCTATTTTTGGAGATGTTGTAGAGTAGATGTCAGGAAGACGAACAAAGGATTCAGCACATCAAGGCCCTCGACGAGCAGACCATGAGAAATGAGGTAGCTCATTCAGCGGTCAGTGTACAGTTGCTAGAGGATCAACTATGCCTGAGCTCAGCTAGGATCGAATTAATAAGAAATCAGGCCGCTAAATTTGAAATCAATATTCTTTTTTTAGAACCTTCTGAGTTTGAAAACATTGCCTCAGAGGCTTTAGCATGGAAGAGTTTCTTGAACAATCAAGCAGGGCCCTCCACATGAGTGCTTTATTTGTTTGATTTTATTGTAATATATTGTAAATTATATAAGCACTTAATGTGAGAAAATTGTGGGAGGTGAAGCGTTGGGGAAGCACAAGAGTCATTTGTGGGAAGCCCAATAGTTTTGCTTTTGGATAAATATAGAAGAATTAGATAGAGGGGGGGCTTTTCCTTGGAGAGACTTGTGAAATACTTGTTGTAAGAGGAACTATTTCGTTTTGCAATAATAAAATTACAATTTTGCCTGTTGGAGAAAGTGCTGCGTGGAATGTTCAAATGTGATGAAATGAACAATGTTGACGGGGAACTATTTCATTTTCAGCTATGTTTCGTTAACTATGAGATTGTTCTAACTTTATGAACCTATGTTCTCATATGAATGTTCTCTGGTTTATTTTTGTGATAATTTCCACTATGAGTAATGAATGTTTTAACAGATGATGAGCTACTTTGTTGTGCATATCTTTATTCATGTTTATGTGCTTTGATCCTAAGAACAACTATCTGTGATTTATGTTAACATATGAACAATATTACATTACTCATTAATTGATAATATTTCTCCCTAGGGATAGCTTAGTTAGTGTTGTTCTTCAGTTGTGTGTGATTTAGATGCGAGAGAGTCTAAGACAAGAGGTAAGAACCTGTGCATCACATTGTGACCACTCCTCGCATTCTTCATCAATCTGCATCTTAGATAGGCACTTGCATATCATACTTAAAGTCAAAAATACAAAAATATACACGATGGACTAGGCCGCAACCGGTAAAACCCTTTGTTTTTGTTACTTGACCTATGGTAGCCGGACCGCAAATCGGACGGATTCCCTATACCAAATAGTCACGGGCTAGTTGGGAACGTTGACTGGGGAGAATCCCTTGCTGTTGTCACCTGCGAATTTCCGGGCCCCAACAGTTTATGGCGCTAGAAGGAGGGCCACCAGTGCATGGCTGGCCGGGGAAATCCATTTCCTCGAAATAACTCCACCAGTGATAGTTTTGAAACCAGTTTATTTCCTAATCCAAATACTGAAGAGAATAGAGAACATTTGTTTTCTGTGGACAACTAAGTAGTCAATGATCTCAGAAGACACACACGGGCCTATGTAAATAGTATTGGAGGATTACCAATTATCTCTGATTTACCCCAAAGAGAATACAAGAATAAAGATCATCCAATCTTGGAAGATTCAGTGTTGGTTGGAGATTTGGAAGAGTTAGTAGAAGTAGTGTTATAGGAAGTTGTTCAACCTTTGAATCAAGTAGGCCCAAACAAACCTTACTATTCTCCTGTGCATACTCCTGTTCCTTCACCTCCTCTCTCTCCACCTAGACTCATGGTAGGTGTAAATGCAAATCAGTCGCTTAAGCCACCAAATCCACCACCGGCTTGGAAATCCAGATCACCCCTGAACTTAACACCTCCGTTGCATGACTTACCTCAAGCTTTTGAGAAGATGCTTCCTAAGTTTGATCCAAATGAGAAGGTTGTAGTAGATGACAATTTTCAAAGTTTCTATTTGGCAATAGAAGGATTAAGGGCTGGGAAACATGAGGATGTAGTTTGTAGACTTTTTCCACACACCCTTAAAGGAGCAGCAACATCATGGTATTTGGGTTTGCCTACAAACTCTGGCCCAGACTGGGATACCTTTGAAAGGATTTTCAAAAGTAAGTATGCAGCCCAAAAGATGCATGCAACACTAATGAAAGGTTTAGGTGCTTTAAAAAAAGAAAGGAGAGAAAAGGTACACAATTTTACTCAAATATTTTCTGCTTACTTTAAGAACTTCTCTGCAACTGATAAGCCCTCTGACAAAGTTCTGATTGAATATTATACCTCAACTTTAAGTCCTGGCTTGGCTATGTTGACAAAAGCTCAAGTTAAGCCTACGTTATCAGAGACTTATAAAGAAGCAGAAAAAGTAGACGCTGAAAAGGAAAGTATAGAATATTATCGTGAGCAGTATGGAGAAAAAACTTCCGAGAAGAGAGACTTATTGCTGTCTAAATCTAAAGAAGAGCAATCACATGATTTTGAGGGGATTTTAAAGATGATGCAAAAGCTTTCCACCAGAATAATAGATTTGGAGAAAGAAAAGGAAGCTCAGAAAGCGTATAAGCCGTATTACAAGAAAAGAGAAGATAACAACCAATCCAAAACCCCTCCGCACAGTTCAGCATCGATGAATTTAACAGAGGTGGGAATGGATAATTTTTGCACTTTTCACCAACAACCGCATTCCGAAAATAATTGTCCTGAATGGATAAATTCAATGATATTAGTGATGAATCATCTGTTGGATTCTAAATTAGCTGAGGATATTGACCAAGAGCAAAAGAGTAGTAAGACCACAGAAAAACAAGAGAATGATACCATGTTTTTATGGTACCGTGTCTCGTTGTTTGACACAGAAGGAAGTATTCTGAAACCTGAGGTTAGGCCAAAAATTAAAATGACAACAAAGGGCCTGGATTTGGTGAATAAATATAATTCAATGTTCTCAAAGATTAAGAAGTTGCAAGAGAATGTCAAGAAACAACCAAAGAACAAGGTTGGTGGTGAAGTGCCTAAAATCACCATTATCAGCCAAGATCCAAAGCAAATCAACAAGCCTGTTAAGCTTATGGAAGACCAAGTAGGTGATGACAAAGAAAATATCAAAAGGCCTGAAGAACCAGAGGAAGAGATACCCACTGAAAACCAACTTGTGGAGGAAGATGTCGAATCAATTGGGGAAGGGAAAGCTAGGTTTAAAACCCCACCTTTCCTTTTGACTTTGGAAATTTTGAACCATAAGGTGCATAATAGTTTGGTAGACTTTGGATCATCAGTGAATGTTATGCCACTCGCAGTATGCAAAAAAATTAATGGGCAGCCAAAACCTACTGCTTGGGAAGTTACTCAATTAGACAGAACCAGTGTCAAAGTAGTTGGGGAAATGGAGAATTTTCTCATTCATTTATCCACAAATGAAAAGATATGTCAATATATTGATATTGTGGTGGAAGACATACCGGATGGGTATAGACTCATTTTGAACTGAGACTGGTCCGCGAGGTTAAAGGTGTATTTTGCTTCAGATTGGTCACATTTATGTCTACCTCATAAAGGGGTCCCAAATCGAATCAAAATTTTAAGGGAACCTTACATGAAACACACTATCACTAAGTTGGAAGAAGAAAAGGAATCAGCAAATTCTATTTTGGAGAATTATCTAATGGAGCTTGAACTAAGACATCTAGCATCAGAAGAAGCCAGCAATACTTGACCCGGTCTCCTTCAATGTTCACGGGCTGATGGGATTGATTGTAAATTGGTAGACGTAGTTTCGGTTTCAAAAATAGTAGAATTAGATAATGGTTAGGTATTCCACATCTGCAATCGAGCCTAGCCCCTTGACTCGTAAGTTGGTAGATCTATAGGGGTGGGCAGAGAGCTGATCAGGTAGTGGTTGGTTCTCAAATTTTACTTTGATTTTTTTTTTTTATATAACCTTGTACATAAATAATTTGATGCAGTTTTTCACTTTGATTTGTCGTTGTTGTTTCTAGTCATTTTTTGTTTATTTTTGAATAAAAGAGGAAAACTTTTGGTTGCATGGAAGGCATCAGGGTTCTTTATTAACTGAAATCTTTGGGATAAGACTGTGCATTCTTGGTTGAACTGATAGAATTTCTTCTAGTAAGTAGTTTTCCTAAACGGCTATACGCTCATTGAAGTCCTGCTTAACCCCTGAAAATAATTTTTTATGGTATGATGTTAGTATGTTATGGTATGTTAGTATAGTAGGGTATGGTATGGTATATTAGTATGGTATGGTATGTTAGTATGGTATGATCTTAGTATCTTTAGGTTTAGATCATTATATTGGTTAGTATCATTTAAGTAGAAACCAAAATGCCATATAAGTAAGCTATGCACATACATGAAAAAAAGTTAATAGAGTTGAACATGGATCACAAGTGGAAGTTCACATGCTTGCATGACTTAGAAGTATAAACACATGTATGATGTTATGATGTTAGTGTATGGTATGGTTATGATGTTAAAAAGTTGAGGATAGCCATAATGTTAAGAAATTGATGATAGTTGAATTTAGGTAATTGTATGGTATGTTATGGTTATGGTGTCTAGTGATTATCTCCCATGACTTACTTCATGGTTACTTGATCTTAGTTGGATGAGTCATAAATTATCCCTTGAAGTATTGGGAATATTCAAATAGTCAGTATGATATGTCATGATAAGGTCTATAATATCATAATATCACATAGGAGAACCACACATATCATGTTCCAAAATCAAGTCAGCCATATATGTATAAATTTGAACCTTGCTTTATATTATATATGTATACAAATAATGGTACAAAAATTGGCATGCCACATGGCCATAAAAAAAAAAATAGTGGATCAAACTATACATATGTGTGTATACAAACAAAAATTGACATGTATGTATCCCCCCTATACATTTATTCTATTTATCCCCCCTTTCACTATCCCTGTCAATGTCTTATGAGAAGTCTGGCTTTCTTTTCCGGCTGCTCAGTGGTGATCCCCAACATTAAACAAGAGGGCAAAGTCACTTTAGCGGAGACTGCAGATAAACCAAAATTTGTAAGGTAGTTTACCAACCTATAAAAATTCTATGTACATTTGTTCAAA
>LPNX010761177.1:32936-50067 GCA_001517045.1 Pseudotsuga menziesii | reverse complement strand
TATATATATATAGATAGATAGATAGATAGATAGATAGATAGATAGATAGATAGATAGATAGATAGATAGATAGATAGATAGATAGATAGATAGATAGATATATTATGCGTCTTGATAGTGAGCAAGTGGTGCTTTATGTCTATTAATTAATGGGTGCATGAAAAACATACTTGCATGTACAAATAAAATTATACTACATGGAGGGACAATGAATTTTTCAAAGAAAGAGAGACATACATATACCTTGGGGGGGGGAGGTGGGTGAGCAACGACCTTGATTTGGTGCTCTTCAATAACCACTTGCTCACTATCAAGCTGCATAAAATAATATATATGTCAATGTCAGCATATCAATGGGGGCAACAAGGAAAAAGATACTTGAATGTACAAAAGAAAATATAAGCAAGATAAGAAATATATAAATATACCTGGGGAATGTGAAGAGGTGTGTAACCAGTGGGTCGAACAACTATCAATAGGATAAAAGGATTTATACATGCATTAGCGAAGAAGGCCACTTGCTGGAAAACATAATCAAAATCACGTTCCTACGTACAAAAGGATAAAGATACAATTAGACAATTTCAAATAATTAAAAAAGTACATGTTGGATAATAAAAAGCAAAATTAAAAGAAAGCAAGACATAAACGTACCTGATGGGGGGTCAGAGGTTGGTCACCAACAACTTTGATTTGGTGCTCTTCAAGCACCTCTACCTCACTAGAAGCCTGCATAAAGTAACATATCCCAATGTCAAATAATAAAAAGAAAATGAGACATATATACTACATGGACGAAAAATGATGTTTTCAAATAAAATGAAACATACATGTATATGGCGGGGGGGGGAAGAGAGGTGGGTCACCAACAACCTGAATTTGGTTCTCTTAAAGCACCATTGGCTCACTAGATGCCTTCATAAAGTAACATATGTCAATATCAACAAATACAAATAAAATGAGACATATACTACATGGACGGAAAATGATGTTTTCAAAGAAAGCGAAACCTACATGTACGTTGGGGGGGGGGGGGGGAGGTGGGTCCCCAATCACAAAGGTCATTCCATTGTCATAGATATCATGCTGCGTAACAAAACATAAACATACAATTAGAAAATTTCTAATAATTAAAAGCATAATTACAAACATAAATAAATTAATACGTGTGTCTAGGAATCTTCCTCTACATGCGAGGGACTTGGATGGGATTCCACAAACTCATACTATGCACCCTGCATAAAACATATTGTACCCATATTAGGACATATTGAATGTTGCAATATCTACTATAAATATGTAAATAATGATGACAAATTAAAAAGTAAAGTTGTTACAGCTAATGGTGAAGCATCAAAACCATATGCAACATTGACCGTTGCATCAATGTTATCAACATCAATTGTCATACTGTGTGAATCTGGGGTGTGATGGGACACCATCTGTATATTTGTTCACATAATTTGTTAGATAATTAAATAGAAATAAATTACAAAACAATTTAAAATTGTGATATAAAACAAAATATAATATGAAAAGAATGAGTTTTACTTACATATCGGAGAAATCCATCATCACGAAACTTTGACATAGGACCATAGCATATTCCTCCACACGCTCTGCAAGGGTGTGGAATAGCACGACGCTCTGAACCCTCAGCGTCTCCAGTGCAATCTGTACCTCTAGTATAGTCTGAAGACGTAGTATGTGGATCCGGAGTGTGGGATGGGCCAGCCTCAGAAGTGCCAACCCCTTGGCCTACATTTCCTTGGACAATAGCCCTGTGTTGAAGAAATGTATCTGCCAAGTTGAATAAGGCCTCCTGCGTATCATCAATCATAGGACCCATAGGAGGATATACTCTAGGGGGTTTTGGTGTGCGTGGAGGGTGTGGCACTTGGTTAGGATCAGTCCTAGCCCCTTCCATATCTTGGGGGATCCCATCACCCACACCCTGGAACTCTAAAATATCAAAATAGTTAACATGTTTCCCCAAGATAAATTTTTCATACAACTTCATCAGGAAATAGAAAGGGATGTCTCTATTCCCATGAGGGTCTTCATCAAATACCATGTACCCATGATCCATCCAATTGGATTTCACATGTGGTTCCACGCACTATGAAAATGTGTGCTCAACTGGTGGGTGCAAGCAATCCGATGCTAGGATCCCGAAATAATGAAAACAATTGGTCTTTAGTTATCTTTAGTTTTTTTATGTCTTTATAGCTCAAACCATCAAAATAGTATTACCTCATGGATTCTTTGTATGAGCTGATGTTGTACAGTGCTCCTTGGGAATTGGCAATTATGTTTGTTATGGTATCCAATGCCTCAGCTAATGATTGTCTCAAATGGTCCCCCCCTCTAGACAATTAGCTAAGGCACCTTAATGAACCCAAATGAGCCAGAATCTCTGAATTTCAGCCTTGTTCCCCCTCTGTGTTTGGGTTTGTGTCAGTATTTGGGTTTGGTTCTTGGTTATTAGTGGGTTTATTTTGCACATTAAATTCAACATTTATGTTATTTGATAAGATTAAAACAACAAATAAAAAATTGTTTTCATATATTATTGTTTGATTTAATTGAAATTATTTTATTAAATTCATTTTATGAAATACAAAAACTATAAAATTAACAAAAACAAACCAAATTTGAAAGCAATTGTGAAGAAATGAGTACTTACCCTCCATTGGATCCAAGTTCTAAATTTCCCCTTGCAAATTATCCTCTAAAGGCACCTCCAAATTGTCAAACTCAAATTGCTGGTGTAGTTTTTCCCTGTCCCAATATCGGGATCTTCACTGTGCAAATAGGAAATTGAGGCCATGGACCTCTGTTTTGTTTTTTTTATGGATTTACAAATCAAAAGTGCAATATATCACACTTGCAATTCGTAAATATTTAAAAACGATATTCACTAACTAACCTTAGCCTCGATTTTGGCTTGGGTTTTTCCAAACGTAGCATCAATAATGCATATGCGTTATAGATTTACATTTCGAATGTATTTTTTCTCTTTCTAAAGTGGCACTAAAAAGTGGAACCAACTTTGTGCGAGCGCTCAATGGTTTTTCACAATAACCCAGGATTGATTACAATGAAAATTTTGCTCCAGTAGCTAGATTAGATATTGTAAGAGCAATGTTAGCAATAACAGGGCATCATAAATGGAAAGTTTATCAGATGGATGTCAAATCATCTTTCTTTAATGGGATATTACAAGAAGAAGTACATGTGCAGCAGCCACCAAGTTATCAGATATTAGGCCATGAACAAAAAGTTTATAGATTAAAAAAGGCTTTGTATGGTCTCAAACAAGTTCCAAAAGCATGGTATAGCTGCATTGATTCATATTTTTTTGAGCCATGGTCTTAGCAAATGTAATAGTGTTCCAACTCTTTACATTAAGATAAACAATCAAGGTAAGGTCTTAATTGTATGCCTATATGTTGATCATTTGATATTTACAGTGTAATATCCCAAATTTTGGACCTAACACTTATAGGCATGAGCCTATTGATTATGATTTTATCTTGATGTTTTATATACTGGGTTGAAGACCCCATTGCATATGAACATGATGATTTGTTTTATATATTGGGCATAATCCAATTGTTGACAATATATATATATATGTGTGTGTGTGTGTGTGTGTGTGTGTGTGTTGGGCATGGACCTTGAAGCACATGATTGATGAGATGTTTTGTGTTGAGCGAGGAGATCTGGAGCACGTGAGTGATTGATGTTTGTGTTGAGTGAGAAGCTCTGGAGCACATGAATATTATATTTGTGTTGAGCATGAAGCTCTGGAACACATGAAAATATAATTTGGAAGTGTTGGGCATAAGCCCTGAAGCCTTCCATGTTGATATTGAGCATAAGCTATGGAACATCGGATCCTTGGCCATTATATCCCTAGGTGTATCATACAAGTATATCCTAGCATTAGTGTTGAGCGAAGAGCTCTGGAATTGCACTAAGTTTGTAACTACCTATTTTTAGCGTTGAGTATGGGCTCTGGTAAGTGCTAGAATTTACTGAAAAGAATTAATGATTCCCGAGTGAAAACGACTCGAGAAAAATATTGATCTCATCAGACTTATTTATAACTGATTTAATGAAATTTCAAATTTTTGTATCCTCATCAAGCACTGAAGAGCTACCATGTTATATGAGGGAATCCAACATGCAAGGATGTTTAGAGTTTCCTAGCCTAGTAGACGTAACCATCTACCTGATGACCTTAATGAAGAAAGTGTCGTAAGTCTAAGGATCACAATATGTGATGCCCGAACACAAATGGTAACAAATGTTATGTTATTATGTATTTTATACATGGTATGTATAAAGAATAAATATAGTAATAGTATTAATAATTTGAGAAAGAAGGAAAATTTCCATCTATTACTATTATTACTAAGATAAAAATTATATAGTATAATACCTATAAAAGTCCAATTAGGAACTAGCTAAAATTTCCTCAGTTAAAATATTAAAATTACTAAATTAAATAAAAATGGTTAAATCATGAAATGAAGCATTTCTTGATTTAACTGGCCCTTTGAATGAAAAGTTTGTCTATAAAGTCCCAAGCAAAAGAGAGGCTTGGGGATATCATCTATCTTTTGGAGTGATTATTCTACCAAAATTCTCAAGAGAGTTCTTGGAGAACATTTCCTAGAAGGAAAAGAGAGAACTAATCGAGACCTGATATACAAACTAGGGTAACCTTACCTTAGGAGCTCTAAGCCATCTCGGGGGGATCCGGATTTAAACCAGGAATAGTTCTAGGTCATGGTTGGGTGGAACGTTGTAGTTCCCAAGTGATTCAGCCATCTAATACAGAGGTCAGATCTTCCTATGATTTGTTAATGCTGGTGATTTGAGTGTGCAGGTTTCATCCATTACAGAAACTTTAATTTACAGGTATGAGGTTATTGACTTCCTATTTCATTTTATATAACAAGTGGCAGGTAGACTAGGAAAATGTTTATATTATACTTTTCTAACCCTATGTGCCTTGGTTCTATCTAATTCTTTTAGGGTTTACATTTTAAATTATAAACCCTAGGCTGTAATTTATTTCCTATGCTAGATTTATCCAGAGTTTATTTATTTAGTTTGCTTCTGTAATTTAATTCTTGTATAAATATTTACCAAGAGTTTTGCAGGCTTATTTTTACTTATGTATTATCTTTGTTGCTTAAACTATGTTTTTCTACAAACTAGTTATTATTTTAGAATAATTACGTAGCTGGTCATTGGCCTATATACTCTACTGACATATTTCATATTGTTAGTAGAAGCATTATATAATTAAAAAGACCAATTCAAATATAAGTTTAAGATCTAGAATAATTATACAAATATAATAATTAGGACCTAGCAAATATTTTATATATATATATATATATATATATATATATATATATTAACAACTATAAAATAGAATTCTAATTCTAATCTTTCAACACTAAATTTACATCTATGAACAAATTATACGCACCACATACCAAAGCTAAGATTAAGAACCGACCAAGACCTTTCAAGGTCTGAATAAATAACCATAGGCTAATAATCAAATCATTCCCATTAAAACAACTATCATCCTAATCTTTTAACAATCCAAGTAATCGAGGCCCTTTAATGGTCCATGATTTAAAATCCACATAACAAGACTTTATAATAGAAATCGTATAACATATATAAAAGGTCCAACATAATACAATCTATAACAAACATGTAAAAATGACCAAAGTGTAGTTACAACACTAAATTATGAACTATATATTTAAACAAGAGATTCCAAGATCGAATCCTATGGACACCCAAATGTAAAAACGCATACCATAATACTCGACACCATTATATAAAATAAACCATAAGCATGTAAACAATCCAAAACATTTATACTTGTATGAATTGAATCATGTAGGTACTTAAGCCCCAAATCGCAACCATCCAAATATCAAAAACTCATTGTATAACCAACGACCAAGATTCAAATCATGTAGATTCCTTCTACGTTTCATAAGGCCACACTATACACAGTGTGTATGTAGGCTGTAACAATAAGATAAATTCGCTACACAGAAGTCATGAGACCCTCACTTTTTGCACACATGTTGTAAACATGGCCTTGGCCCCATAAATAAAACACATAGACAAATATATAAAACCTTTCTAAATGCATGGAAACCCTATTAACAATCAACCTACAACAAGGATTTCCAATGCAGGGTTTTACAACCACGACCGTATTATTTTCCATTTACACATAAATAAATAAAATAGTAAGTATGCACCATCTAAGCTATCGCAGCTACCATGGAGAGTGCTCATGCCATTCACGACATGGCCCCAAACCATATGCTACCACCATTTACAATCTTACAGTTAAGACAAATAATGGAAGCGAATATACACAGACCAGCCATGAAGGAGAATTCCATATAAAACCCAGCATAAATCACCATTGAAATCAAATGCAGTATACATTTATAAACAACCTTATAAATCCATAATTGAGCTTACACAGTCGAGTTCCATTGGCCATGGCACCATTGCAAGCAATGGTGCTGCCTTGGCTTCTAAAATAAACAAAACACAATTTATAATTTACACACAGAGTCGGTCAAATGTACCAAGGCTCCCATTCGTTGCCAACAGAATCATATTGATTACAAAGCCAAATATTTGTAGACCCGGGCCCGAAGGAAAATAAAAAACCCCACATTAAACCCCAACTAGTGTCGAGATCAAACTCAGTCCCACCCATAAAGCCGATAGGTGACAAGTGCAGGCTTGCTTAACATGCTTACCGTGAACGTTATGGAATCACCCACGAATTACTTTCGAAGCTCTGAGTTATGTTGCTCCTCGCCAGCCTTGTCACCTTCAATCACCAGCAACAAGATGAATGAGAAGTATGGAAATTATGGCTAAGCCACAAACCATCAAACAATGCTATGAAAACCAAACGAAATGTTACCTCTGTTAACCTGGAATCACCTTCACCATGCTGCGTAGAGACGAGAAGGGGAAAACAATGAACTGAGTATGGACCAAACCCCATCGTGATCCAATCCCTAAGCTTGGGTTTCCACACACTCCAACGCATATTAATGGCGCCATCCTATTGCCCATTATCAAAACCCAAACCCACTTCTCCATAGTTTCCATATGTTATAGTATCGAATGCCTTCGAGCCCATGCGAAGTCTTAAACCCCTTAAGCATGGTATAAAATATATCATATATTCGCCACCCCAAGTTAATACAAGGTCTGCATTAACATATATATCACTTACCTTAGGTTTTAAACCTTAGGACCTTATGCATAAAACTATTTAGGCTCTAAGTCTAAGACCATTGCATATGCAATATGCCATGGTATGTTGTATAAACACAGACCAAGTTTTGATTTTAACCAAGGATAGTTGAACCTGTAAAAGTATAAAATAACAATATAAGTTAATTGTGTTTCGTAAAATAAACATGTAATACAATTATGCTAGGGAATGAACAGTTGATAATAATTACACTAAGAACAATAAGTGCCATTAAAAATACCGAGTTTGTGTCATGAAATGATAGGTGTGGTATTGACCTTATCAATACTACAAGTCTGTAAAGAACAATAATAAACAACCAGTAGGTGTCACTAGCAGCAAGTATGAACACTAGTGACCAAACGTTCAGATTTCCATAACAAGTTTACCATTGCTAAGTAGCATGCACATGACCAAGTTAAGAGTGCTTTAGTTCAATAAGAACCAAGTAAGCCCGCTAGACAAGTAGAGACTTTTACCTCTCAAGATGTTACATGGGAGAACTAGTTGCACCACTCCACCCACTTTGGTTCTAGAGACAGAGTTAAGTTAGAGCCATGTATACAACGTAAGCACATGTAAAATAATAATGAAGTACATAAACAAAGCCTCTATCATACACAGCAAAGCGTAACCATAAGAATCGCATAGTAATCAACATTACGACATCATAAGTACAAACAGTAAACAGAGTAATAATCATAACCGAAGTAAGGAAGTAATATGTAAGAACATATTACGACAATTCAGAAGTACAATAGAGTATGACACATTCCACAAGTTTAATAATGTCCGGAATAGGTTGTGTTTAACTAGCCTAATAATTTAGTTTTTTTTCAAGATTTAGGGACATTACATATAGGAAACTTTTCAATTGAGTTGTTTAAATCATAAATGAAAAAGGAATTTCAGAGGATAGATTTGGGCTTAATGAAATATTTCTTGGGCATAGAAGTAAGTCAAACAGATGATGGATTTTTCATTTGTCAAGCAAAATATGAAAATGATGTTTTGAAAAGGTTTAAGATGTTGAATTGCAAACTAGCATCTACACCTATGGAAATAGAACTGAAATTGAGGAAAGAAGACAAGGGTATAAAGGTAGATCCAAGTTTGTTCAAAAGATTGGTAGGAATCTTGATGTATTTGATAGCAACAAGGCCTGACATTATGTATGCTATTAGTTTGATTTCAAGTTTCATGGAAACACCCATGGATTTACATTGGCATACAGAGAAAAGGATTTTAAGATATATTAGTGGAACAAGAGATTATGGCATCTTATATTCAAAATCAGATGATTTCATTCTAGTTGGGTACATAGACAGTGATTTTGCAGGTAGCGTTGATGATAGAAAACGAATCAATACGGGTATATTTTCCATCCTGGTTTAGGAGCAATCTCATGGGCTTCCCAAAACAACCTATTGTTACTCTTTCAACTATAGAAGAAGGATATGTAGCAGCAATATCATCAGCATGTCAAGCAGTGTGGATAAGAAGAATAATGTCAGATTTCATGCAAGATCGGGAAGGAGCAACAAAAATTTACTATGACAATAATTCAACAATATAACTATCAAAAAATCATGTTTTTCACAAAAAGGAGCGAGCACATTGATACTAGATATATTTCATCTGAGAACTTATCAACAATGGTGAAATATATCTTGAATTTTGCAATTCTGAATATCAATCTACATATATCTTCACCAAGGCATTGGCAAAAGAAAGATTTGAACAACTAAGGAAAGGTTTGGGCATCATTGAGAAGTCAAGCTTAAGGGGGAGTGTTGAAAATTGTAAGCTTGATGGTCACTGACCAACCGTAGCTGACTAGCAGCAGCCTCCCAACCATCCATCCACCACCCAATAGTCTAATAGTTAATAAACATCCCCTCCAATAGCAAAAGGAATAGTAAAAACATGTTCGTAAATATTCTATAAATAGATCATTTCAGAGTTTCATAAGGCAGACTTGTAGCTTTCTCTTTTTCTTAATAAAATTTTGAGTAGCAACTCATATTTTCTATCGTATTGCATTTTCAGTTCTTGAGATTTTAGTTTTCTTCTTTCATTCTCTACCTATAGTCTAAAGTAAAATATTTTATTTATCCTTCAAAGCTTTAAATTTCAATGTTAATGCAACATGATATCTTCCTAAGACCATTCAACTTTTTTGAGGTTTTAAATATAATTACTATGATCCTTTCATGATTGTAATAAGATTTTCCATCAATGGCATTGAAAGAAAGTGTTGGCAAAGGATGACATGATTTAAAAATATATGAGAGTATGATTAGGATTGCAGGGTTTATGGAGTAAAATAAACTAATTTGTAGTAAAAGGAATTTTTTTCTAATTGTAAATTTGAAAAAAAAAATTATGCTAATTTTGTAGCAAAAAATCATATTTTTGACTACAAATTTAAGAAAATAATTGATAGAAATTTTAGGCAAAAATACGATAGATTTTTTTTGTTAAGAGTACAGTTCTACCATAACTCAATAACCTTTTTATGCTTTTAAGTATACATTTCATATGTATTTTTAATTAACAATTACAAGATGGCCAAATAAAAGCTTTGTTTTCTAGATTTAGGTAATGCACTTATGTCAAAATGCATTATAAGAGAACATCTCATGGTATGAAGAAGTTGTAACGTCCTCATAGCCCAATGTATCATAGTCAACAATATCAATTGTACTCATTGATAACCATTTTAAGTCTTTGTATGGGTAGCATTAGTCCATTCTTACCAACATGATATTTATTACCCATTCATTCTTGTATATTGATTGATGAATTAAAAAATTATACCTACAATTTTAATGGGTAATACAAAAGTTGAATAATTTAGCACTTCTCAGTGATTGCTGCAACAAATTATCAATGGGGGTGAACTCTGTCCAACACCAAATCCTTGAGGCAAGTTGAGGGAAACATCTCTTCTTAAATATTTGAGGCGTTCATGCATATGTATCTTATTCAATGTGTTCTTTTATAAATTAAAAAAAAACTTGTTCTCTACATTTTGAAACCTCATCCTCCAGTTCCACTCCATTTTGTCCCATATTTATGGTCATGTCCTTGTTTTGTAGTATGAAAATATATGCAATATCTAAATTAGCAATTACCCTAGAAGATGCAAATGAATGCAGATAGAAACAATAAACAAAAGTGTTGGATAATGGAATGAGTGAAATAAAGTTCATCTACAACTATTACACAATGACAATTTCTATAGATTAGATCCTTAGTTTAATAAATATTTGATTTTCTTTTTCAAGACATGCAACTAATTTGTCAAAGCACTTTGAGAACATGGATCCTTAATTGTTCCCAATGCTACCACATGGAAAACTATAAAACAATGTAGTGGAATATAGAAACATTAGAACTCACACTTATATCTAGCCATGATCAAGCTTAGCACATAAGACATCATCCAACTAGGTTTCCATATGAAATCTAAGATGGAGATGAATTGTTGGACAATGAATCCTAGGACCAATCTTGAACATCTTTAGTCGAAATGTACAATGACCCTTAAACAATTTCTAAGATAAATATGCGACACTTTTATGAGATGAATGCTATGACAATAAAACTTAGACACCATTCCTTATAATTTTCATCTTTTCTATTGAAATGATTGTTGAAATAATATCTAATGTGAATCTACATTGCAATGTTGAAAGGAATATCAAGGCAAGGACAAAGTTTCTACTAACCTACTTGCATGTGTAACACTAGATCTAAGAGAAAGCCTTTACTTTCATAGTAATCCCTATCTATACACCAAGACTACATTAATCACACCGATGCATGCTTATAGTATTATTTTTCCATGATTTTTCCTTTCTTGTACCCGATGAAAAACTCCATAGCAATATCCAACAAGGGAAAATAGTATTCGGCCATAAATACCCAATCCCTATTAACAACCTTATGTTAGATACACTATTTAAAATTAAGGTCTTGGTAAAATTAGAAAATGTAAGCACACTAAAAATAGTCCTATACATGTACACCAAAATTACATTGATCATACTTCTGTAGTGATAATTTTTCATGATTGTTCCTTTTTTCTAACTCGACCAAAAACTTCACATCAATATTTAGCAAAGTAAAACCATGTTTAGTCAACAAATACCCAATGACATATTTTATGATAAACACGCTATTTAAGATAAGTGGATAAAAGTTTGTTAAAATATCAACACGTTGAAATTGGGCCAATACATATTTTTGATTGTAACTATAGACATTAAATATACACAATATATGAATTTGTTTGCTCAAATGTTTTGAGCGTCCATGTAGAACCACCACTCATAAGACTATATACACAATAGAGTAATGAAATCCACAAACGTTAAAGCATAAGCTTTTTTGCAAATATCATCTAATTGGCACATGACATCACATTTATAAGCACAATGATAACGTGACTTTCCTTTTTTTAAAGGTAAGAGAAATCTATAACAAAATACTCGTAATTGAATATGTAAATAACCAGTATAGATCTATCTCAAACTTGGATCTAGACAGCACCAAGAAGGATCCAATTTCTTTCGATACTGAGCTAAGAGCACCTAGCTTCTATCCTATGCAACAAGAGCCACAAAGTAGAAATATCACTGCATTTGCATTGTCATTGTTATTAAACTAAAGCTATAAAATAATATTGCTAAATATTTCACATAAAAATAAATATGGAGCAAAACCTAATTGTTTGACAAATATCGCTGTTATTTGTTATTGTTATTTGACAAATACCGCTGTTGCTGTTGTTATTGGGATATATTTTCCTTTTATATATATAGAAAATAGATATAAATACAAATATCGCTGTTGCCGTTGCCATTGCCATGTCCCGCCCATATGTAACAGCACCTGTAAAGTGCGAATTACAGATGGACCACACAATCCCAAAAAGAGCGAGATAATGGGCAAGCGCGCATTTAATAATATATACGATACAGATTTTTTATGTTATTTTATGGGAGTCGCAGAGCAGTATTTATATGTCTTGTGTAAATTCTGTGATTCACATCTCTCAGGTTCATTTGGTTGTGAGTTCGACTCTCAGCGGGTGTTCTGTCTCAGATTCATATTTGTTTGGCAAGCGTTGTGCTCAAAGTTTGGAATTTTCAGCATTCACTAGCAGCAACAGCAACAGGCCTGTTCTGAGTGTAAACAAGAATGGCAGCTACAGGGAAGTACGCATCTGCAGTTCTCTTGATGGTTGCCATGATAATGGTGGCAGCAGCGGAAGCAGCAGAGATGACGTCTCCATCTCCCAGTCCAACGATGGAAGCAGGTGGTGCTGCTTCAATGCACTTCGTTCCCTCACTATTCGCCGCTCTTATCGCTTCATTGATTCCCTTCTTGGCCTCTCGATTTTACTGAGATATGTGGTGGCTGTCCTTCGCTTCGTCTTTATGATTCCCTGGGAAAGGCGGCTACTATTTTCTTCTTCACCTGCCCACGGGAATAAGTTTTTTTCGAGTTTATATCCGGCACACGGATTTCTTGCTTCGTTGTTTAGTCATTTACGAAATAAACGGATCTTTCCAGGGTCCTTGCTTGTTATCGTATATTCTTTGAATTAATAATATTGTTGTTGCCAATCTTCGATTTTGCATATTATAAAATGGTACAGGTGACATTACACAGATTTAGGGTTCTTTATGATTCTCTCTGAGAAGAATGTGAATTAACTTCTGAGAGCTCAATTTTAAGCAGGTGATAGAATCAATATCTTGTTACCTATGCTGATAGAATCGATATCTTTGTTACCAATGGTGATATATGTGTGGGGGTCGCTTAATTATGTCTAATCACTTTATATATATATATATGTGGGGCTCGCTTAATTATGTCTAATCACTTTAGACGTAGTAGATAGTGTGGATCAACTCATGTATCTTCCAATTCCTTCTGTGTACGAATGAGCGGCTTTATTTTATTTTTCCCTGAGCCACTGCGCATTCCGGAATGGTCTATTTTGATAGGTTTGACCGTGGTGAGATACTCAGAAGTTGAATGAGTTCGGTTTGTATAACTGTAGGGATCATATTCAATGACTATTGAATTGCATTGAAGTGAAACAATTCTAAATAGAAGTCAATATCGGTATGTTGGCTATAGTATTTGGTAGAGCTACTCAAAATGTGAAAACATGTCTATATTCCATAATTTTTAAACACTCGCGACAAGCAACAAGCTATGAAAATCTACATATTGAAAATCTACGTATTTCAATAGTTATTTTACAAACAAGATAAATTATGAAAATCTATCTATATTAAGGTGGGTCTTTGGTATTCCCACCGTGATGTTATGATGTCATATTTTTTATTTTTTTAAGTGAACCAATCTTTAGGAGGAAAGATGGCTTCTTGCACATGAGAGAAGCATCTTTCAATAAATAAATACAAAAGACAAAATAAATACAAAGGACAGATATTTGATCCTCGAGGTGGTAACTCCTTACATTCTAAAAATAGGCATATGGTTGTACTATCTCAATATGTTGATGCTTTCCCACAACTTTCCTAGACCAAGTGATCACTGTAATTCTATCCTTTATGCCCATTGTTCTTAGTTCCTCTTCAGATAAAGTGTTTCTACCTATATCTTCTGGTTTTGTGTCTAAATCCTCTTGTATAGCTAAGCAACTATGTCTTGTTGCATTTATTACCATTTCCTTATCTTTAATAAAGCTCAAATAGAGCCTTATTTTGGTTTCTTCAACAATAATCATGTCCCAAAGGAGATGTATAGTCCCTTGTATTAGTAGCTGACTATCAATTGTTTGGCCAATTTCTCATTTCCATCCAACAACTCTTTATTTTTATCTTCAAAAGAGTTTTCTCTCTTCTTCGGGTCAGTGCAAGAAGATGAGGGACCTTTAAGATGCAATCCTAGTTTTCAAAAACAAGATCATGTTACCAAAAAATACATCAACCCGAGCCTGACATAGCACTTGGTATGGCTCAACTCGAGCCTGACATGTCATGGGACATGTAGGATAGGAAGCCATATCGTGTACGCGTTATATAACTACAAAACGCGCTCGCGATATGTAGTTATAAAACGCATACGCGATTTGCAAATCATAAAAAAAAATTAAATACACAGGCCCGAAACCCGCGGCCCATTTTAACAATCAAGAACGCAAAATTGAAGGGCCATTGGAGCATTTTGGAGCGAGACCAGTGGTTGGGATTGTTGCAGGAGTTGATTCAGGTTGAGGGGAGGAGATTTCACTTGTGCATTGTCATCCAACAAGGTAATTCAATCACCCAATGCATTTTTTTTTTGTCAATTTTTACCCTATAATTGTGTTTTTTAATAAAATAATCAATCCAGCAACCCCCAAGCTAATGTTTGATGGGACAAAGAAACTTTGTTTGATTTTGAGCAATAACCAAGATCAATATTGAGCATGATTATGGGGCAATAACCAAGATCAATTTTTTTAAGGAGAAAGATTAGAGGGTGGAGGGTCTTCAAAGAGGATAAAAGGTATACTCAAATTTTTTGTAACAATTGTTCTAATCCTAAATATTGTAAATTTGGATTTAAATAATGATTACTTGTACATGTAGATGCTAAGGAGTGGGAGTCATTACATTTGTATGGTGCATACAATTCTTAATTTATGTTAGAGTGGACTGAGGAGTATAATCAACAAAAGAAAGTAGAGGGTGAATATCACTTTAAAACGGTTTTTAGAACATACTGGAATGTAATTCAATCTTTAGAGAATGATAATTGTGTATGTTTTGTTTATGCATCAAACATAATGGAAATTAGGTTTTTAACAGTTTTTGAGGTGGTCATGTTTTAGTGGATTTATGATGTCAAGGTAAATACATTCCATAACTTCTCAACTGAATAAGTTTTCTTGTTTCATATTATCTTGTGCTTCTCTAACAATTTTCTCAAAGACATTTGATTTGGTGGGGCTAGGGAATCCACCACACGCCAATGATTTAATTGATATGTTGAATATATTTTCCCAGTAACACCTATGTAAGAAAAAATCAATACCATAAAGATACAAAATAAAAGTAAAAGTGTTAAACTTTAATTATTGTTTATAGTTTTTTATGTTTGAAAAATTAGTCAAACTTAAGTTTGTGTATGTTTTCCTTAATTTACATTTTCAATTTTGAAGAGATGTCATTATATACCATGTATAAGTTTCTAATTATTTTCTCATTGTTTTTTTTATTGCAGTTGTGGCTATGGACCCCAATGCGAAAATATTGATTGAGCTTGCCCAGTTGAAAGGTTTGAGTACTGCTTTTAGTGGTGGTGATAGAATTCGACGTTCACTTGCATCCACTTTGGATGCAATTGTTGAGACTATCACATTGTCAAACAACATACTATATGATATTACTTCATATAGAGAAAGAAAAAGATGTGAGTACGCTAATGGGCTTAGCTACAATGCAATAAAAAAGTTGAAAATCACCAAAGAGCATATATTTTCATTGTTTAGGGACCCTCGCATGAGGGAAATCCCAAATGCAAATAGGCCACATATCTCTATCAAGTGGTGCACATATCAACCATTTGTTGATAACTGGATGGACAGATGGTATATGGTTTTTGATATGCCACCACACAACAACAGGGAAATCCCGTTGTACTTCCTTCAGAAGATGTATGCAGAGTTCGTGTTGGGAAAACACATAAACTATTTTGATATATTGCCGTTTCAGGGGATCGGTGGGGGGATGCCCCAAAACCAATCCAATGCTAGGCTTCGAGACGTTGATCTCCCTATCCCTGCACCTCGCAGGCAGTTGCCTCAGCCACATGTCCCACCTATACATCATGTTATTCCACAGACACGTGAGGCATTTTTGAGTTTGCCACGGGCCGTTGTTCGCCTTAGCACTATGGTTCAGCATATGGGTGAGGAAGGGACATCTGTCCCTGGTGTGGTACATACACCAGGTCCTCATGGTGCAGGACCATCTTCTAGTGTAGTACCACCCACTGGTGTAGGCCATCTACTAGTGCAGCACCATCAGCACATTCCCAGCCTACTTTTGAGCCTCACGAGTGCACATCGTGTGGTCGTCCATGCTATGGTCTTTCATCAGATGTTGTCTTCAGTGGGTTTTTGAGTGATGTATGTATATGGTTAATTGTAATAAATTCTTCATTTATTTTCCTCTTTGTACACATATGTATAGTTTGATCCAATATATTAATTTTGTGAACTTGCAGTTGATGCTTTATGCCGACAGCGACGCCCCAGAGTATCATGTTCCACACTCTACACAGGGGCAGGACATTCCATCCACTAATCCCGTATCTCACACCGAGGTAAACATTTTAAAATTTCAGTTTTTTAATACTTGTTAAATTGTTAATTTCCACATACTGTACATGTTAGTTCACTAATGTTATCTACGGTCTAATATTTACAATTATTAAACTTGCAGATGTCGGATCCTTCATGGGGGAAAGCAGTGATGGAGGTAGGATCCATAGTCGTATCGACCGAGAAAATATCTGGGTAGATGTCAGATCCTACACGAGGGGAAGCAGTGATGGAGGTAAACATTTTAAACATTTAAAAAATGTCATTTTTTAAATACATGTATGTTCGTTAAATCATCCATGTCTAGCTATATGAACTCTTGTTGACTATAGGCTGGTACCGAAACACCTAGACCATCTCTTGGAGTTGTATCTCCCCATAGGCCATATGTGAACAAGGGTCAAGTGTATATGAGACGGCCTACTCCTAGAAAGCGTGAAGTT
>LPNX010761177.1:1743-15998 GCA_001517045.1 Pseudotsuga menziesii | reverse complement strand
CTTTCAATTTTGCTAATATATCATGTTATGTAATTGGCAATCGACATTGTTGCTTATATGATTTGTAATTGATTACTGTATGGACCTGGTTAATGTTTATCTTATTTAAATATTACCTATGTGTATCCATGTGGTAATTCTATTAGCATTAGTTGATCTCATGGTTTATTTCTCTTACTGCTCCTGATCAGGATATTAGGATTATATATTGTTTATTTTCTGCTGATTATATTACTTGAAAACCTATTCGTATCATATTCTGTCTCTATGAATTACATTCAGTTTATCCCTTTTGTAAATGATTGTACAAGATGTATATAGCAGGTTTGTGTACAATATTAACTATGTTTATATTTTATCTTTTCAGCTTTTGTATCTTGTATTTATAATTCATTGATTTAAGTTGATTAAATCTGTTAATCTAACATCCTGTAGCATATAATCTGAATCAACTTTTGTAAATAATAAAGATAGGTTTCACTGACAATCAGTAGCATTAGTTTTAACCATTAGACTATTAGTGTTCTAGGCCAACAGAGCCTTTAAACTTGTCGGGAACGACTACCCCAAACAGCTTGGAGCCTGCCCTAAGGATCTCGGTCTGGGTCGTATCCCTCGTTGCGGGCTTTGTCAAATACGCCCCTCAACAATGGCGCTAGAAGGAGGGCCAGCGTAAGCCAATGGATAATGAAAACAACCCCGTAAACAAAGTTAATCAGCCAATTACCCCTCAAATACAACCTACTGCACAACCACGCTCTCACCGTTCATCACGAGTGAATGAAACCCCAGTGAGCGACTCTGTTCGAAACCTGATCTCTCAGTTCAATTCTCCCGGTATTCACTTACCTGAAGAAATAGACCAATACGAACAAGCCTTAAACGAATCTCGTAGAATTTTAACTAGGGCTTATTCCAATCTCACCGGGCGCCAACCCACTGAATTACCTCTGCCGCAGATTACACGTCCTCGTACTCGTCATCCTGAATCTGTTCTGGGAGAACAAGAACAGCCTTTAAGTGCCCATCCCGATCCTCACGTACAGCAATCTTCCACAGGCACCAACCAGCCTTCTTCTTCTGCAGGACCACTTGATTCAGGAGGGTCTGGTCGACCACCATCACCGCCTCATTCTACTCCTCATGTTCCTCAAACACCACCACCACCGCCTCCAAATCTAGGAAACATGGCAGCTGCAAATCCCCCAAACCCCAATGCTAATATGCCATGGCTAGCTTAGGATGTAGTGGCCGTTCCCGGTGTTCAACACCCTTTACCTAAACACCCTGAGAAATTACTGCCTAAGTTCAACCCTGAGTCGAAAGAGCCAGCGGAAGACCACGTCAAGAAGTTTATGTTGGCAGTCTGACTCTTGGATGTGGAACATGAAGATGTGGTCTGTCGGCTTTTTCCTTATACATTCGAAGGAAAGGCCTCCACATGGTATTTTTCACTTACAACTGGTTCCATTACTAGCTGGAACGAATTTGATCTTGCATTTACAAACAAGTTTGGAGATGACAAGACTCCTGCTATTTTAGTCTCGGAATTGTCTAGAATTCGCATGGACCCCAAAGAAAAGGTTAAAGATTTTAACCAGTGTTTTCTAACTTTGAGAAACAGGATTCCCACTACCTCGAGGCCAACTGAGGACGTTACTGTTGAATTTTACACTTCATCCTTACCGGGAAACATATCCATGTTTGTCAGGCAAAAGTCCAAACTTACCCTAACTGAAAACTTTGAAGAAGCAAATAAAGTTGAAAAGGATGCGAATGCCACAAAAGAAAATCCCGGAGTAGATAACGATTCAGCATCTTCTTCTCAGAAGAAGACTGACAGTCCTGCCAAAAGCTCTGACAAAAGGGGCCAAGATGCCTTAGATCTTGACAGTTTACAAAGAGTCATTAAAAAACTGTCTAATGAGATCATAGATTTAAAAAAGGGTACTTATGAAAATACCACAAATAAAGAACCACCTAAACAGTTTTTCAGAAAACCTTTTCAAAATTCAGCTGCGAAACAAACTCCACCCTCTGAAGCCAATAGCGTTGAGGAACTCAATAGCTTCCTCAAATCAATATTTTCAGATCTAGAAACATCTACTGAAAATGAACTCAGTCTTCTGGACAGAGTTCTCAAGGTAACCAAAAAACGGATGATGACAATGACGATAAACCACCCCATGTCATCAGTCATTTTTGGGACACCTCAGAATTAACTAATGACGAAGATGTGGCTGTTGTCAATGTAAATCAGCATCAGTACAACACCAGAAGTAAAAAAGACCATCCTTCAACTGAACCTGCTACAACTATTACAGATAATAGTTCAGCTGTCCAAAACAAAAATCAGCCTGCAAACAGCAAATTTGCACACTCCCTTGAGTTAGAATATGACTTGATTGAGGACTTAAAGAAGAGCAGAGCTAATATTTCTCTGTATGAACTCATAAAAATACCTGTGATTCGAGATAAAATGGTACAAGGGGTCTGCCCAAGTAAAACTGGTAGGACTGCCTCCAATCAAAATAGCTCTGTCAATAATAAAGTTGATTCACAAAAATCTTCAGTCAACGCATCATCTATAGGCAAGAAATCTGATTCTTCAACTCCACCTTTCTTACTTTCGTTCGAAATATTTAATCGCAAAGTACATAACTGTATGATAGACTCAGGGGCATCCAAAAATGTAATGCTGTACTCTGTGTGTAAAAGGCTTAATGCTGTCCCTCAGCCTTGTGATACTAGTATTGTACAGCTTGATCGTTCAAACGTAAAGGTAATAGGTAAACTGAAAGAGGTGCTTATAAGGTTAGCTTCCAATCCACAAGTTCACTTTATCATCGATATTATTGTTGCTGACATCCCTGAAGCATATGGTTTGTTTCTTAGCAGGGATTGGTCACAGAAACTTGATGGGTATTTTGCCACAGATTGGTCACACCTGTGGATACCTTATAAGGGTCATCCCAATAAGATCAGGATTGATCGAGAACGGTATATGAAGCATACCATCACTGAAATTGATGACTCAAATGAACCAGTCTTGTTCACTGATACCATAATGGGTAACTACATGGATGACTCATTTTTTGGGAACTTGGAAGCTGAAATTTCAGAAATCTCAGATTCAAATCAGTAGTCGGAAATTTGCCATTTTTCACAAGCCCCAGCTGAAATCTCAGTACCAGATACACCACATTTAGATCTCAATGACGGTTGTTGGTCTCTTTACTTTGACGGTTCCAAGTCAAAAGAAGGAGCTGGTGCAGGGTGCTTACTGATTGATCCTTATGGTAAAAGGTACTTCATTGCTTGCAGATTAGAATTCAATTGCACCAATAACATCGCTGAATACGAATCCCTCATTGAAGGGCTGAAGAAAGCAATTGACTTGGGAGCCAAAGCCTTGGTAGTCTTAGGAGATTCTGAGATTATTGTTCGTCAGGTACGTAATACAATACACTGCATAGCTGGACACTTGAGAAATTATCAAGCTGAGGTGTGGAATTTACTATTAGCATTTGAAGTGTTTAACATTAGTTCCATCCCTCGTTATCTAAATCAGGAAGCTGATATTTTAGCTAATGTTGCTTCAAGATTGATTCCATCTGAAGGAATCCTTACTGATGCTTTCTTGGTTGAATTGTTGTTCAGGCCTTCTATACCTGACAACGTAGCAAATTGGAGAGTCTTCAATGATGACCAGCAATTAATCGATTTTCTGACTTTTAAAGATACTTTCAAGGATGCGATTTTGGACGAGATGACTCACGATGAAGATCTACACAATTTTGCGGTAATCCATAAGCCTTGCTCGATTCAGGAATCTCTCGATCAGGTTAGTGCTCTTCCTAGGTCAGTAATCAAACTTGAGAAATTCTATGACTTAAAGGATAAATTTAAGGCTGCAAGGAATTGTAAAACTAATAGCTCCATCATGCAATCTGACATTGTGAATCTAGGAACTGAACAAAATCCTCAATGTGTGAATCTGGGTAGCACATGTACTGCCCAAGAAAAAACAGCCTTCATTAAACTCTTCAAAGAATTTAAAGACATATTTGCATGGACGTATGATGACCTGAAAACATTTGATCCTAATATCATGCAACATGTCATTCCTATGAAACCAGAGGCTAAGCCTTTTCAACAAAAATTGAGGAAAATGCACCCCAGCTTAGAACCAGCCGTGAAGAAGGAGCTAAATAAAATCCTTGCTGCCAGAATAATTTTCCCTGTTCGGCATGCACAGTGGGTAGCAAATCTTGTACCCGTGAGGAAGAAAAATGGTGACATCAGGTTATGTGTCGACTTCCGAAACCTGAATAAGGTTTCGGATAAAGACAATTACCCTGTTCCTACAATGGAGAAAATCTTGCAATAGGTCTCTGGATCTGAAATGTTTTCACTACTAGATGGTTTTTCAGGATACAACCAGGTGTTAGTATCCAAAGCTGACCAGTTGAAAACAACTTTTAGAACGCCTTGGGGAACCTATGCATACAGGAAAATGCCATTTGGTCTCATAAATGCCAGAGCAACATTTGAGAGGGCAATGGACATCGCCTTCAGAGGTCTGATTGGTAAGTTCGTCGTTATTTATCTTGATGATGTTACCGTCTTTTCAAAAAATAGGACTGATCATTTAATTCATCTCAGAAGAGTCTTTGAGCGTTGCAGGAAGTATGGGATTTCGTTAAATCCTAAGAAATCTATCTTTTCAGTAACAGAAGGTAAGTTGCTGGGTTTTGTTGTTTCTAAACAAGGCATTAATATTGACCCAGAACGTACTCGTGCTATTTCACAGATTTCGATGCCCCACTCGAAGAAATCCATGCAGTCGTTTCTTGGAAAGATAAATTTTGTTTCTAGATTTATTCCTGGGTTTACGGAAATTGTTCGGCCGCTTTAGAAAATGATAAGAAAGGATGCTGAGTTTAAATGGAACACTGAGGAGAAGAAATCTTTTCACGACATTTTAAAAGCTGTTGCTGAAGCTCCCACTCTCATTAGCCCAGATTTTTTCAAACCATTCATTTTATATACGTTTGCTTCTGATTCATCTTATGCTGCTGTTCTGACACAGAAAAACCAGGAAAATAATGAAGCTCCTATCGCTTTTGCGAGTTCTAGTCTTAACGATGCAGAATTAAACTACCCAGAAGTGGACAAGCAAGCTTTCACTGTTTTCAAATCTGTTAAACATTTCAGGCCTTACTTACTGAAGTCCCACACCAAGGTCGTTGTACCATATTCTGCAGTTAGAAATCTCTTGGTACAGAAGGATCTTGGTGAAAAACGAGCACATTGGGTCACCGCACTTCAGGAATATGACCTGGAAATAAAACCTTTAAATATTGTCAGGGGACAAGGTCTCTGCAAGCTAGCAGCTGGCTCTGTAGACAATGCTGAATCAGATCTGCATTTCTTCAACGAGCCTTCCTTATTTGAAAGGGAAGTTTTTCCGATCTCTACTCCTCCTGATTCTTGGTATGATGATATTAAATTCTTCTTATTGCATGGGGCTGCCCCTGAACATTTAGACCCACGTCATAAGAGGGCTTTAAGATTGAAATCTGCACCTTATCAGCTTATTGATAATATTTTGTTTAGAAAGAATTTCGAAGGGGTATTCCTTCGTTGTCTAGAAAGGAATGAGGCTGATAACGTGTTATCTCAATTACATGCAGGACCAGCTGGAGGACATTTTAGCGGTGAAACTACTGCTCATAAGATACTTAAATCTGGGTACTACTGGCCCACATTGTTCAAAGACGCATATTCTTTCGCCAGGAAGTGCCAAGAGTGTCAAAGAGCAGGAGGCAGACTGAAAAGGGCAGCATTACCCCTCCAGCCGGTTATCATTGAAGTCCCATTTTAGCAATGGGGTCTGGATATTGTTGGCCCAATCACACCAACCTCTTCACTACAACATAAGTACATTTTGACAGCCACAGACTACTTCACTAGATGGGTTGAAGCCATCCCGTTGAGGGTAGTCAATTCCGAACAGGTGATATCTTTCCTTGATTCTTTTATTATTACCAGATTCGGTATTCCAGAATCTTTAATGTTTGACAATGTGACTTATTTTTCCTCGGCAAAATTAACTAAGTATGCATTAGATAGGGGTATAAAGTTGAAATATTCAGCTAATTATTACCCGCAGGGTAATGGGTTAGCCGAATCCTCTAATAAAAATCTGATTAAGATTCTGAAACGTACTGTGGCTAACCATCATAGGAATTGGCATACTGCTCTGTCGAATGCTTTGTGGGCTGATAGGGTAACCCCCAAAGATGCTATAGGAAACTCTCCCTTTTTCCTGGTGTATGGTAAAGAAGCCATCTTACCCCCTAATTTGTTCTTGCCCTCCTTACAGCTTGCCCAGTCAGTACAGGAGATACCTTGTTCTGCCATGGAGCATCGGATTAACACATTGCAGAAACTGGAGGAAGATAGGGTGTTGGCCAGAAAAAAATTTGAAAAACACCAGCAGATTGTTAAGAGTTGGTTTGAACTCAAAAAGTTGAACAGTCGGGATTTGGAAGTAGGTGACTTAGTCTTGAAATGGGATAAGGAACACGAAGATAAATGAAAACACACAAAGTTCCAATGCCTGTGGCTAGGGCCATTTATTATTATGGAAAAACTTGGTCCTAGTACTTTCAGGTTACAAACATTGGGAGGTGACATTGATAACCTTCCAGTAAATGGTCACCTAATCAAGAGATATTTTTGCTGATCCCCCTCAAGGGATCACCCTGTATATATCTGTGTGGTGTGCATGCTTGATAATTTGTCTATTTATTTCTGTTTTCTGTTTGATTTGTTTGCTTGTGGTTTGTGTGTGTTGAACCTGACAGATTCATTGAACCCCAAACTGATGACTAAATTCATTTTCCGTAATTTTTCTGGAAGTCATGCACAAAGACATTATTTTCCTGAAAACTGTCATTCTATTTTACTTCTTGAATAGAGAATGGTATCTTCATTGTTCAGAATATTACCAGCAACTTGTAAAATATGTTAATATTAGTTAATTATATTAGTTTCTGCAAAAATTTGTCCAAAAGGATTAGGGCAGTGTTTGGTAAAGTCATCTATTTTAATCTCTTACGCCATCCCTTTTTCGTAAAGAAAACCAGACTTGCCTCCCTATCTGCTAAGACAATCTCATTTGGGATTAACAATAATTACGTTTTGGACGAGATGGACTAGAACATTTGAAAAAACCGTCTGAAGGACAGAAGGTCTCGTGATGAGCCGGTCTGTTTAGGATCATAAGTTTACATCCAGTCGCATTGTCGTCTTCGGTCACCAAGCCTGGGCAATGACCTTTGGACATAAAACTCTGAGGGGTGAAAGGTCTCATCACGAGCCGGTTCATTTTACTGTTGTGTAGACTTGTGACTGACATGATTACTACCGGGTTATCAAGCCTGAATCATGGCCTTCATGACTAATAAAAAGAAAAAAGAAAACAGAAGATAATGGTAACAGTTCATCTTGCCCAGAATTGTAGACTTTTCACTAGCAGAATGGATACTGGCAGTTTGTCGGTTTTAAAGTAACCTTGTCGAGGCTATGGACGCCTGCTGGCAGCAGGGCTATGCTTGTGGTATTGAGGTTTTATCTTTTAAGACTGAACTATTTACTGTTTATTCTTTACAGACTGATTTTCGCTAGAAATCTGATTTGTATCAAATAAATGAATCTGCAATCTTCTGGTAATATTTAGAACCGTGAGATATTTGAATCTGTTTGAGGTGCTAAAATGGTGTTCTCTATGCAATGGCTTACATTAAGGATTTAATTTCTTTGCTTGCATGATTTCAGGTAAATGAACAGAGATAACTGTTTCGTCCAGCAAGTCACCATCTGTTGTGCCCCTGCTCAACAACCTTCTAAAATCATTATTTCATCAAACAAAATTCCATTTTGTTTGATGAAATGTTTAAATTTTAAAGGGACAAGTTTAATGAGTTTTCAGCTACTGATATGGTGGTTTCCATTAAGCTACTGATTTGTTGAAATTTAATTTTTCTAATAACCTTTGCAAATTCTATTGGATTAATGAGACTATCATATTGAAGTTATTGTTTTGGATGATTTATACTAGGGAAGTTAAAACGTGGTTCTTAATGATTTCTATTCCTACTTTGTAACCCTAGTCATGTATATTATCCCAAAATATTAGAGATTCATTTTATTGATTTTGTTACCATGATGATTTGCAAGGTTTCATTACTATGGTTGTCATGAGTTGTCTAAGCAATAGTTGTCAAAGGTCTGATGTTTGTAACTCTGGCGAAGCCTAGACTTATGTCTCATGGTCCTTATCCTAAGTTTGTGAGCCATTGTTGTTGTAATATCACAGATCACATAAGGTTACCCATAATACATACAAAAATACACAGAACATTCACAGATACAAGAGATAAGAACTGATAAGATGAACAGATTATATTATTCTCAATAGATCATACAAAGCCAAGAACTGAACTGCGTTCTTGAGTGGCTCAACAGCCTAATATACAGGTTACAAACAGTTACAATCATAACTACCTGTCGGTTCACCGAACCGACACGACTATTAGTTAACAGACTAACTACTGTGTTTACTCAGCCGACCGACGTAGTCGGTCTCTCGACTTAGTCGGCTGATCGACTAAGTCGGTCTTCGTTCAAGTCGACTTATGTCGACTTTCTCCTTCTACATCTCCCCCACAAACAAAACATTTCTTCGTCCCGAAGAAAAAGGGAGGTACAAAAAAAATATGAGATTAGAAGTAAAAAAAATAGTCTGTAAAGGGAGACTGCTACTGAGGTGGGCTGTGCAGGCGAATAGTTGGTCTCTTCTGTACACAGACTTCGACTATTGCTGGTGCTGTGATGGCAAGCTGATGTTGAAAGTATGTCCAGGTCTACAAGGCTTTCTGAATGTCGATAGTAAGAGTAGTAATATTTGATAGTACCGACATTTTCTCTGCCATGGCCATTTCTGCAATATTTTCCATGTTGGGGCCCAGCAGCTGATTGTGTTCTTCCGCAGTCTCAAGGAGTCTCTTCATCTGCGGACAGATGTTGTCGAATTTCTCCAAGTTGGGAAGGGCGTGCTGAACCCACTGGTGTGCCTCACGTTCCAACTGCTGCAGCTTAGTATTTTCCATCACTATTTGTTCCTCGACTGTCTGCCTCAGTTCTGTCTCAGTCGACTTCCGTCTTTCCAAGGCCTGAATGCCTTGTCTGGTCTGCCTTGTCTGACTATAGAGCTGCCCATAATGAGTAGGCGAATCTCGGAGTACTTCCTCAGTTACAATGGATTCCTCCATGTGGTCTTGTAGAAGTTGGTGAGCCTCCGAGAATGCTGTGTGTTGAGTCAGGAGCAGTCGGACAGTTTCTTCTTTTCGCCCGGCCTTAGTCTCGTGGAGGTGGGTCTGTATGGTCGACACCAAACCTTCAAACAGCTGATATGCTCTGTCCAGCGGTCGGTCGGTAGCAGTGTCGACAGGTCCTGGAGCAACAGTCTGTACAAGAGACCTGCATTTGTCGAGAAACTCGACTTCTTGAGTCTCCTTATCCGCTAGTTGTTTCCTTAGTCGGGTCGTCCTCCTCTTCGAATCTTTTGCTAGGGTGTTGAGTAGCTGGCCAACCTCTGAGTCGGTCAACGAGCTTAAATCCCATAAGCTGATCCTTAGCTGATCTGGTCTAGGAAGAGGATCTGTTGGCTCCTTTGCTGGCTCTGTTGGTTTGTCGGGAGGACCTGCAGAAGTGGAAGGTGGGTCAGAGGTCGAAGGGGTGTGGGTCGAAAGGGTTGGTTCAGTGGTCGGGGGTTTTTCGGTTTGGGGATGTGGTATGTCCACCTCCGGCTGTGGTGATGATGGTGGTCTCGGCTGTGAATCAGGCGGGGGTGGAGGTGGTGGAGATGATGGTGGTGAGGGTGGTGATGGTGCGGAGGAAGGGTATCCTGATCCTGGGGGTGATGGAGAATGGTGTTGGGGACTTTGGCCGGAAGATAGAACGTCTTCTTCCGGTGGGACTTGGTAATCGGTGAAAGTCTGTTCGTGTCCCGCAATGTCACCACCGTCATGCACCCTTGTAAAGACAGTTGTTTGGTGGGCCTATGTCTTGTCGCTTGCTTTAAGGGGATTTGTTGTCTTGATTGTCTGCGCTGTTTTGAACAGTGCAGGCAGTGTTGCAAAGAAAGCTCTAAGCTCCTGGTCTGAGCTTGCCCTGGCTCTGAGTGCCTCAGGGATAACTCTTGCAATGTCTTCGGGGGATAGGTCGGCCTGCTGCACTGGTGCTTTCTCTTCGACTATTTTAGACGGAGATGGACGAGGAGGAGTCGTCACCAGGTCGACCACATCTTCGGACAGTGGTGTTGTTTTGGCCTTCTTTGGCCGACCTTCCGGTGCTCCTGCTTCGACAAATCGTTGAAACTGGGTTTCAACAGTTACTTTATTTGCTCTGGCATCCTCGACTATATCGAGTGCTGAGGCTGCCAGTTCGTCGTCGTCATCTGTAGAGTCAGCAAGGACAAGCTTGCGCTTACCTTTGCCTTGCTGGCGTTTTTGTAATTTGATGTTCCTTCTGGCAATAGCGATCTCCTTTGCCAGTTTCTTGAGGATGCTCCGAGACACAGAATACTCAGGATTGTCTTCCTCAACGTCTCCTGTCGGGGTCTGAGCGGGGTCGACCGTCTGAGTAGCCGGAGGAGCTGTTTGTTGGGCTGGTTGTTGTGCTGGTGGTGGTGTCTGTTGTTGCTCGGTCGGAGGGTCCACGAATGGTGCAGTCGGATGCTTCACTATTAAGTGCACCCGACCAGGAGTGCCAATTGGAGTGTCCCGCGTCACAAAAGTGCTGATAGACAGGTGCAGCTCATAGTCTTCCTCCTTCTCCTCGTCGGTCAGAGGTTCGACTATAGAAAAGTCGACCTGTTTTGCAGCCTCCGGGATTTGAAGTTTGGTTTTTGTCTGCCTAGACAACTCCCGAAAGATCTGCTCGACTGTGGGATAGTAGTCGAGGTCCCTGGCGTTGGAATCCTGAGTGTTTGACGACCATACGGATGTATGGTCGAGCTCCAGCTGGATGTGTGAGTCGGCTGGGAGGTGTCGTTGGATGTTCTGGGGCACCCTCCACCTTGTCGTGCGCAGCTTAAGCTGCTGGAACCAGTTTTCCATGAAGAATTTTCCTTGGTTGAGTTCATGCACAGTTCCTTTTTGGGAAAAGGGTCGAAACCTGTGCATCTCGAACCGAGTCGTCTCTCGGAAGACAGGACTACCTTCCGGACAGATATAGTACATTGCAATCCAAATAATTAAGGAGGGGAATTTAATAATACCTCCTGTTTCTTGACAGCGCTCGCATATGGTTTTAACCAAGTCTGCGAGGTAGTCTGCCCAGCGGAAAATGCGGCCAGTGTTTGTAATCTGTTCGACCGCGTCCAGCATTTCCAGCTTGAGGTCACTGCTGCGACCAGCCAAAGTGAGAGTAATGGCGATGATTTTCGCCACAATCTGTGGGGTTCGTGCCTCGATCTGACTGATCATCAGACCCTTGGAGTTCTTGCCCATCGTCGACCCTGTAAAGTGTTCGACGAGTCCTTCCTTGATCCCAATGGGGACCGGGTCTCCTTGATTTGATAGACCATTCAGTCGGGAGATAACCTCTCCATTAATGTCGACTGGTCGGTCAAAGTAAAATCTGCCGTTATGATAACGATTGATGATGAATTTGACCGCAGCTTCCTTTGTACCAGTGAAGCTGGCCATGATAGGTGCGTTTGCATAGGAATAGATGGTGCTACCCCTAACTTTCTCGGCCTGCGGGGTCATCCGTCGGTCTTCAAACGCCCATTCTTGAATCTCCGTCCATAGCTTTTGAAACGGACCCTCCTGGACTTTTGCGTTTTGGATCCGTTTGAGTCGCTGGAGTAGGGGTGACTCGGCTGCCTGAAGTTCTTGGGCCTTAGCCGAAGCTCTGGTGCGTTTTGGTGCCATGGTTTCTGATTGTTCAGACTGGTCGAAATTCTTACAGGGTTCACAAATTTCAGTCGACTGGGAGTTCGAATGCTCAGTAGGTGTGTGGTGTGGTGAATGAACTGTGGAATGTCCATTATTTATAGGCACGGGTGGGGTGGAGTGTTGAACTGGGTGAGTTAATGGTGGACTTGACAGGCCAACTGCAACACTCGATTGCGATTTTGTGAATCTGGGGCGGGGCTCGAGGCCATTAATGCGGGATGGGACGCTCCAGGTCGGCGGTCGGTGTCGGTGGTGAGACTAGTCGACATGGTCAGTCGATGAAGATGGTCGATGGAATCGAAGTCGGGTGTCGAATGGGTGAGTGGCTATCATAATGGTGGTTTCTGGTTATACGGTTTATGGTTTTTGGAATTTTGTTGTATCTTTTTATAGGTTTTTGGTGTCAGTTAAGACCGTTATATGATTTTTTTTTTAATTTTTTTTTTTTTCAATTTTTGTATCGTTTAAGTCGGGCTCCATTAACAAGCTTCCGAAATACCAGGCCCTGCAATGTTTTTAGTCGGACCGACCCATTAAGATGTATTTCTTCGACAACATAAGGTCCCATCCATTCTGTGTGAAGTTTCTTAGGCTTGCCTTTGACTCGACTGTTATACAGTAGGGCAAGGTCACCGACTGACAGATTTTTATTTCTGAGATTACGGTCGTGCCAAGCTTTCTGCTGTTGTTTTTGTATTTCTTGGTGCTGGATGGCCATAAGTCGATGTTCTTCTAATTTATTAAGTTGAAGTAACCTATCCTTCCTGGCCTGTTCAACATCGACGTGTAGTATCTGTGCAATGATAGGTGCCTGGTTTCTGAAGTGCAGAGGTACGACTGCTTCTTGCCCATATACCAATCGAAATGGTGTTTGATCAGTCGATCGTTTGTAGGCTGTCCTGTATGCCCATAAAACTGCAGGAATCTTCTCATCCCAATCATCTTTGTCAGCACTGCAGATTTTATTCAGTCCTTTTGTCAGGGTTTTATTGAAAGCTTCAATTGCACCATTCGACTGAGGGTGGTATGCTGTACTCCGTCGGTGGTCGATGTGAAACTTGTCGGTTAGATGTTTGATAGTTTTGTTAACAAAGTCTGATCCTTGGTCGCTGATCAGAGTGAGTGGACAGCCAAATCGAGTAATAATATTTTCATAAATGAACTTAGCAGCTACTTCACTTGAACAGGTCTCGACAGGTTCTGCTTCTGCCCATTTAGTAACATATTCGACTGCAGTGATAATATACCTTGCACCTGATCGTCGGGCTGGGACAGGGAATGGTCCTATGAAGTCGATAGCCCAAATTTCAAATTTAAGACTAGGGTTGACAGAGATCAGGGGCATTTCTGTACTCGGCAGTGGTCGACCAAGTCGTTGGCATCTGTCACATCGACTAACAAAGGTTTTACAATCCTTATGAAGCGTCGGCCACCATAATCCAGACTGTTGAATTTTTTTAGCAGTTGTGTCGGCCTGAAAGTGTCCTCCTGCTGGGCCGTAGTGTGCTTCGTGCATGATTTGCTCTCGTTCATGGGTAAGTACACATCTTCTAAGAACATCGTCTAACCCCATTTTGTATAGAAATCCATTGATGAGGCTGTAGGGGGCAGCCTTCATAGCTAGGATTTGCTTCTTTTTAGTGTTCAGACCTTCTGGGGCCTGACCTGTTTCTAGGAACTGAGCAATTTCCTCCAGTTCTTCTGGTACTGCTTCTATACGAAATAAATGTGCATCTGGTAGGTTGTCGTCGATTCCAGTCGGTTATTCTCCTGTGTCGATTCGGGATAGATGGTCGGGTCCGACATTTAACTTCCCTGGTCGGACAACTACTTCAAATTCAAATTCTTGGAATAGTAAGAGCCATCGACAGATTCTTCCATGATGAAGGGGTTTGTTTATGAGGTATTTCAAAGCTTGATGGTCGGTGTAAAATATGAAGGGGTTAGCTAATAGGTAGTGTCGATATTTCTGAAGTGCAAAGACCATTCCTAGGGCTTCCCGTTCGGTGGTCGAATAGTTCCTTTCAGCCTTATTTAGTTTTCGACTGCTATAGACTATAGGGTAGTCCATTCCATCGTCTCCTGGTTGAGTCAGGATAGCTCCGATTGCTATGCCTGATGCATCGATATGCACATGGAATTTGATCGACCAGTTTGGAAATCTAAGTATGGGGGCTTCGACCAGTTTTCTTTTTAGTTTGTCGAATGAGATTTGGCAATCCT
>LPNX010761163.1:0-18581 GCA_001517045.1 Pseudotsuga menziesii | reverse complement strand
ATATATATATATATCAGTAATCGAGGCTCCAGTTGAAACGTGTAATCAGTGCTACGGGAGCATGGTTATTAGCATCCCGAGCCAAAACATTTTGTATTCCCTTCTTGTTATGTAGGAATAGGTGGCTGACGGGATTCGATGAAGAATTTGATAAGGAATAGACTTGTGTGACATATAGGAGGAATTGGTGGGAATCTAGGTCTTTGTGGGAGGCCTCCAAATATATTAAGATTAAGTTATATATATGAATATTTCCCATGATTTTTATTTTATTCATCATCCTACCCAAATAAAATAACCTTGAATATTTATATTACTATGTCAAATTAACAAAAAAAAACCCATTGACCCCTTAATACGAGGCAATATATTTTTTAGGTTTTAAGGAGTATTCAAACCCCCAATATGAATGGACATGATATGATATTGCCTCACTAGTGAATCCTTCGTGGTCAGAAACTAATGATTTTCCACAATCTTGACATGGAGTTCGTACTCTCCCTGAGGACTTAGTACCAACCATGTAAATAAAGTGGGAACTAGTATTTTTTGGGCATTAGGTTTTTGTGGTCCTAGTCCTTTTGGGTAGGGATGACCTCCTTCTTAAGCTCTCGGTTCTTTGTCTCCCTTTGGGGCCTCATCTCAATAATCATCCTTTTTCTGACTGAGTTTCAGATGGTAGTCATATTTTCGGTAAGGTCTCTTCTTTAGTATTTATCAGTCAAAGGCTTGGACTATGGTTTTTCTCTTAGCGTTTGGTTTGTGGTTTTTGGACTGTGTTTCCCCTCATTGACTCTGTCGTATGGATTTCTTCTTTGACTTGATGTGAGGGGATATAGGGTTAAGGTTAACCCTGGTTAGGGTTTGGGTCTTTGTTTCCTGTTTTGAGACAAGTTTTCCCTTGTCCTATTTTATAACAGGGGAAACATCACATGCTCTTGTTTTGTGCTAGCTCATTTTGGTTTTCTATAGTAGCGGAAAAGGTTTCTGTGGGGAATATGGATGTGGGTTTGTATCCTCGAGTGCACTACAAGTACCGAAGAAAGACTAAGGCACTAAAATCCCTGGAAACTAAGTGAATCTTTGTGCTTTGGAGGGATATCTACATGGATAAGGTTGAGGCCCTCTGCTATCGAGAAATTGTAGGTCATCTGGAATATTGTAATATGGGGAAAGAGGAATGAGTGGCTTGGGATACTCAGAACTAGAAGCCACTCTTGGATTACATTCCTACTGTGAGTAGGATGGAAAACAAATGGTTTGTATTTATTTTTCTTGAAGGGAAGGATGCATCTCGAATTCTTGACTTGTTATGGCCCATCTATAACAGTTCACTCATACTCAGCTGCTGGCACACCGGTTTTGACCCCTTCGTGAGATAGCGACTGTCCGTCACTTGTGGGTATTGTTTCTTTCCCTACCACTCCCCTTCTGGAGCAAGGATATCCTCGTTGGCATTGAAAATTGGTTGGGTCGTTTCATGGTTGTGGCAAAAAAAATTTAGCTTACCTTTCATAAACGGTCAACGAGGGTGTTGGTGGAACTGGACATCTCAGCAGGGCTACCGGCTGATATTGATATTCTCTGTAATGATTTTACCCATACAAAAAAGTTGGACTATATTAATGTACCCTTTCGGTGTCACTATTGCCACTTGACAGGACATGTGAGGTACAACTATCTAGTGCTGCTTCACAACTCCTGTTGATCATCGGATGACAAGGTCCTGGACCCTGGCTTGAAAAATTTTACCTCTATCTCAGCGCTGACGGCTCCCTCATCATCACGCATTGCAGGTATGTATGCTTCTATTTCACCTATGTACTATGAGGATATTACAAAAGGAGAACTACATTATAATTTAGATATTGAGAAGGGTGTTATTTGCATTCGTTTTGTTAATCCTCTTGCTCTTGGATTCGCTAGCCTATGAAAGGTTGCTCCAGATTCTTCCAGGGTTCAAGATTCCTCAATGGAGGGGGATTTATTATCCACAGCTATGAATATACCTCTGTTGGGGCCTTCAAATATGGTTATGGGCTCTTCACTGGATAGGGAATTCCTGACTATCCATTGCTTTGATAGTGCCTCTGATGGTTCCTACTGATAGGGGTTCGAGATCTTCGTCGGATGGGGTATTCTTGTCCATCGCTTTAGAATTACCCCTCTTTTTAGAGGAGGACTTCTCCACCATTTTTTGAGACTCATAGAGCTCCTCTCCCTCCTTCAGATGTCTCTCTCTTGCCTTCTAGCCCCTATGATGCACCATCCTTTACTGATCCTTCCCTGCTTAAGTATCTCTCTATATTCATTGATAAAAAAACCATTTCTCCCACTACTCTCCCCCTGGACTCTATACGACATGAAAATGTTACCATTTGTAGAGCTAGAAGAACAAAGTCTGTTAAGCCTCGGTTGAACTTGAAGATCATGTTTATATATGCCTTTTGGTCAGGATAAAGGAAGCTGTGAGATCCTACTTTATTTCAAACCACACTTCCCTTGGGGATCTTAGAGCAGAGACGTCCCCCGAACAAGTTTCCTAATGAAACTTCTCTCCCTTAATATCCATGGTTTAGGAGGGCTTACCAAGATTAAATCCTTCAGTTCTCTTCTCTCTAAAATCAAACTCGACACGGTTTTCCTTCAAGAAAAAATGCGTGATCATTCTCAAGCTCTTCTCTCCTTTTCCAAAGTCAAACCGCGATGGGAATTTTGTGCTAGAGACTCTCATGGTCTATGTGGGGGGATTCTCATGGGATGCGATCCATCTGTGGTACATTGTAAAGGTTTTGTCTCACTATTTGGTATCTTGGTCAAGGTCCTGTTAAGAAACCAATCCCTAAAACTTACGTGTCTCAATTTCTATGGACCCTCTCACAACAGGGTTATGTTCTGGGATTTGACAGTTAAGGAGGGAATTTTTTATCACCCTAATCTAATTATTGCATGGGAACTAAATTTCACACTCTCGGATGCTGAGATTTGGGGGAATAAATCTCATGTTGACCCTCAAAGTTTTTTTACACCCAGCTTTTCGAGCGTACAAATATGGTGGATATTGCACCAGTGGTTTCTCACCCAACTCAGAGGAATGGTAGATCTAGGTCTGAAGGAATCTATAAGATATTGGAAAAATATCTTGTATCTGCCTTGTTGGTGCCTCACTTTTCTCGATATAGATCTTGGACTCATTACTCAGTGATCTCTGATCACTTCCCATTTTGTCTAGAATGGGATGACTCATTACATAATGATCTATCCCTCCAAATTCAACAAGGCTTGGTTACATGTGGAAGGTTTCTCTCATGTTGTTCGTTCCTTTTGGTCATTTGAGATAGCTCCCTCTGGGGGATATGATATGCATGGGATGGTTTTGAAATTAAAAAGACTCAAATCAGATGTCAATATATGGGGAAAAAACAAGAAACAATCTCATAGATAGGAACTTATAGACATAGATCATGATATCCAACAACTTTTCTCTTTCTTTCCTTCATGTGTTTTCCCTGAGTTGGAACTGCAGAATCTTTCCTCCATTAGGAAAAGGAAAGAAGAGATCTCGACACAAGAGGTTCTAACTTGGAAACTAAAGAGCAGGGTGATGTGAATGCAAAGTTTTTTCACAATTATTCCTTATCCAGGCATAACAATAAAAATATTTGGGAACTGATGGATGGTGATGGAAAGGTGGTTAGTAACTTGGACTAGCTCAAACTCATGGGGAAGAAAAAATTTCAGCATTTTTTAAGGATGATGGAAATTCTCAGATATCTGGCCAGCTAAAGGTAATCAAACACTTTCCATCTTTCCTCAATGAGGAAGACTCTGAGAGCATGTAAGCAAAGGTAATGATGGATGAAATAGAAAAGGAACTTGAGAGTTTAAAAATGGATCGAAGTCCTGGCCCAGATGAATGGCCAGTGGAGTTCTTCCTCTTTTTCTTTGACCTAGTAAAGCAGTATTTATGGAAAGTAGTGGAGTAGTCTCAGAAAGAGGGAAGGGTTGGGAGAGATGTAAACTCCACTTTTCTGACCCTCATTCCCAAGTGTGATAAACCAAATTATTTTGTGGATTTGAGATCCATCTCGATATGCAACCTTATCTATAAACTCATTTCCAAGGTTATTTCTAACAGACTTAAGCCCTATTGGCAAGGGGAATCTCTGTGGAGCAGTTCGATTCCTTGAAAAACAGACAAATTCAAGAACCGATTGGTATAACTCAGGAAATCTTACATACTATAAAAACAAAAAAATTTGAGGCTTTGGTCCTTAAATTGAATCTCATAAAAACTTTTTATAGAGTCAATTGAAACTTCATACGCCTTATCCTTCTTCAGATCGATATGTCCTTGGGTACTATAAATTGGATCATGGGATGTATTTCATGTACAAACTTCTCGGTTTTGATAAACGAGACTTTGTCTAGTTTTTTAATGCCACACATGGTATCAGACAAGGTTGTCCCTTATCTCCCCTCCTCTTCCTGTTGTTCATCGAAGGGCTTAGTAGACTTATTGGAGCAACCAAGCAATCGAGAATATTATAAGGTATACGTCTCACCTCTACTCTAGCATTAACCCACTTAGTCTTCTTGGATGATGTCAATTTATTTGGGTGTGGCTCCTGGAGGAATGGGATGCATATAAAGATATTCTGGATCTATTTTATGCTACATTGTGTATGTGCATAAGTACAAAGAGATATTCTTTACTCTGTAACAACATGCAAGTGGCGATCAGAAACAGTATCCAAGCTATCCTCCCGTATAAGATGGAACCAATTAGTACTAGTTTTAAATACTTGGGATTTTGGCTCAAACCCTCTGGTTATGGTGCAAAGGATTGGCGTTGGATTATAAAAAAAATTGAGAATAGAATAGGTCATCGGACCTATAGACTCTTATCTTTAGGTGGCAGACTCATTCTGATCAGATCTGTTCTTACAAGGATACTGATTAACTAGTTCTCTCTTACAAGGCTCCCAAAGTCCATTTTGAATATGCTAAGACAATGCATTTTCATCTTTCTTTAGGGAGGTACACCACTCAAACGTAAGCCGCACCTTGTTGAATGGAAATGTCTCTCCAGACCATTCTACCTTGGGGGTTGGAACATAAAATATCTAGAGTGGTTCAGTATATCGCTTTGACTAAAAATCATGTGGAGTATACTCAGAAGTAATGGTGTTTGGTACATGGTTATCCATGATATATATCTATAAAAAAATTCTATTAAAAGTTGGCTTTGCAAGAAAAAGTTTTCTGTCCTTAATACCTCACATATTTGGAACGGATTCATCCGGGTTCTCCCTTGGATCAATAGAAAGATGGGATGGAAAGCATGAAATAGTGCCCAAATCAAATTGGGGATTGACTCGATTACTGGGTTAAATTCAAAAAAAAATCTTTCCTTGGAACTTCGCGAGTATCTTAATGACTATGGTATCTCAAATATCTTGCAGGCTCATAACCCTCGATTCTCTCACAACACTTCTTCTTACTGGCTGTTGGTGGATGATCTTGAGCTGGGTTGACCTTGGAAGGAAGAGTGCTCATGTTACATTGATGGTCTATCCCATGGTGGAATAATACTCTCGAAAAAAAATGATTGTCTTCTCTTGATGCACAATTCCATTAATGGGGATGAGAATGCCCACCTTGCTTATGACCTTGTTGTGACTTCTTTCTCATAGCTACTTTTCGATTGGCAATTCACAAACTATGGAGATGGAAGATACCACTAAAATTGAAGTGCTTTTTCTGGTTGAGAGAGAAAAATATTATATGTTCTTGGGGTAGTTTAAAGAGCAGGGGTTGGATTGGCGTCGATCGATGTTGTATGTGCAAATTGGATCATGAAATAGTTGATCATCTCTCTTTCATCATGATCTTTCACAAAGGTGGTTAGAGATACTCTTGCATCCCAGTTCTCACTGGTTATACTATGGAAGAAACCTTCTTTCCTAGAAATTTTAAATATTTGGGCAGAGAATGCACACCAACTGCTCTATTTTCCTATTTATTTTTATAGTTGGTGTATATGGAAATCCCACAACCTTTGTATTTTCAAAGATCAAGAACCATTGGTTGGCATTGTCTGCTACAAAATTCTAAATCTTTTTTATACTTATCCATTTGTGGGGGAGTTGGTGACTTAGCGAAATATTGGACAGGGTACTTTGATGGCTCAACAACAACAAATATTGGGGGAGATGGGTTTTTCCTCCTTATTATCTCTTCCCATATCTTTCATGCTAAGATGGGTTGTGGAAATAGTACAAATACTAGAGATGAATTACTAGCTCTATGGGCTATCTTGTCATTCACAACATCTATTGGCATCCCCACCCTCTCGGTCTTTGGGGACTCCCAGGTTATAATAAATTGGGCTAACAGAAAGGCCCGCCTTGGGGTGATTGACCTTGAGCCCGCCTTGGGGTGATTGACCTTCAGCACTAGTGTGATCACATCATAAATTTCAAGGCTTCTTTTCTCTCCTTAATCTTTCAACATATTTATAGGGAGCACAATTCGAGTGTTGATGACCTATCAAAGTAAGCATTGTCCCTGGATATGGGAAAACTCTCTTTCATTGAGCACTTGGAAGGAGAGGTGATTGGATTTGGAAATGTAAATTTCCTTTATTTTAGATTTGTATGACGGTGGCTTTCACAGCTTTCTTTAAAAGTTTGTTTTAGTAGTCCTTACACTTACCGTCTTGCTCACTGGTTTTGAGCAGTTTTTTGGTACTTTTGCTGCTGTATGTCGAGGGGTACCCTCTTTCCCCTCTAGTGCTTCCTTTGGATAGGATTTTAGGGCTCTTATTGTATCGCTTATAGATAAAGTGGAAAGTCTCTCTCGGAGAGATTTGATGGGGGGTGAACTTTTTTTTTCCCAGTCCAGCTTGTATGTATATGTCTATGCTGATTTGCATCCCGACGAGGATAGACGGTTATTTGTAACTCAGTATGATAAAGAGTATCATGGTTTGTCTATGTTACCTTTGATTCAATAGAATATCATGGTTTGTCTATGTTACCTTTGATTCAATAGAATATCAAGAAAGTGATCTCTTTTTTTTGTCTTTCATTTTTAACTTTAAATTTAGAAATGATATCAATGCATAAATTATGTAGATGAAGTGAGAATTTGTAGAGAGATCCAAAGAAGTGATAGCCGAGAGGATGTATTTATAAGCCATTATCTGGCCCTTGATCATCAAGGTAACTTCTTCTTTGTAGTAATTTCCATATTTAAGTACAGTGGACAGAGAGCTTGTGATATCTTCACTACTCAATGTTGATAAGTTAGAGAGATATGGTGGTATCGAACCAGATAGACGGTTCATTTCTAGGTCAAGTATCTGGAGTTTCTAAAGGTAGCGAATCTGGATCAGTATCTCACCTTCTAAATTATTTGATCTGAGAACTCGTATCCGCATCTTCGAAAGATCAGCAATCCATGGAGGCACTTTTCCTGATATACTGTTTCCACTCAAATCCAAAATTTCCAACATCTTGTAATTTTGCAGCGACAAGGGAACTTCTCCACTGAACCTGTTCTCATTGGTGTGCAACACCTGAAGTGTTTCCAATTTTCCTAGTTCCACCGGTATCTGTCTTTCCAAATTATTATTTGCTACATTCAATACGTTCAGAGAAGAACAGTTACCCAAACCGAAAGGCAATTGCCCATAGAGCATATTGTCCGAAAGATCCAGAAGCTCTAGATACTTTGTTTTGTCACAAATGCAAGCAGGAATCTGTCCCTCCAATTTATTTGATGCTAAAGATAAGAAATTAGAAGTACCCAACAACCTGCAGATTTCTTGCGGGATTTGTCCAGTAATCTTATTAATTGACAGATCAAGTTCCCAGGGGAAGCCTACCACAGAACTTCCTGCAAGAATGGAAAGATTGCCATGCAACTGATTGTCCCGTAGCTCCACATCCTTCAGTGAACTTGACAAGTTATACAGCTGAGGTGGTATTGGTCCTTGCAACTGATTGTGCAATAGGGCTAACCTTTCCAGCTTGGGAAGATTCCAGAGCCATGAAGGTATTTGTCCTGTGAGAGTGTTATTGGAAAGTTCCAGTGTCATCATAGAACTCTGAGCTTTCAGGAAAAGAGGAAACACCCCCTTTATTTGACAATGAGATAATATCAACACATCTAATTGAAAGGGCGGAGTCTAGCTCGAGGTGATTTTGAAGGCCAATTTGTTACTGGACAGATCAAGATATTTCAGATTGTTCAAACTGTGGAAATGTGGCTTTGATATTGGACCAACCAAAGCATTGTGAGTAAGAATAATATTGGTCAGTTTAGAAAATGATCCTAGGGATAATGGAATATGTCTGGTCAATTTGTTGTAGCCCAGGTCTAGTACGATAAGTGAGCAGAGGAGGCCCAATGACTCTGGAATCGTTCCCTTCAAATTGTTGTTGTGCAGTTGTAGCAGAGCCATAGATGATAGATTTCCTATGGAAGATGGTATGGAACCATACAATTTGTTGTTTGGCATCTGGAACAAGATCAGACTTTTCGATTGGCCTTGAAAAATCTGGGAAACATTGGTAGATAATTTATTATTTGCCAAGGAAATCGATTCTATGCGAGGCATCTGAGAGAGTTCAAGTGGGAGAGATCCTATTATATTTGAATTTCTCATCTACAGATTGATTAAATTAGTCATATTCGCTAACCAAGTAGGGAATTGGGACTAAAAATTGTTCCTATCCAAATGGAGAGTTTCTAGATATTGAAGTTTCTGCAAAGAAGGAGGAACGGAACCCGTCAATCCGCAATTTGACATTGTAATATTTAAGAGCTGGGAAAGACATCTTACCGATTCTCCCCATGAGGATGACGCTGCAGAGAGATTGACTCCATTGAGAGAAGGATTTGTCAAGGCTGTGAGATTTGAAAACCATGAGAGTTCAAGACTTGTCAACATAGAAGGCGGGGAAGAGAGATCGAATCCTGTCAAGTAAGACAGATTTCCAAGCTGTCAGGAACTATACCTGCAAATCCAGTCGTGGACAGGTTGAGGTATTTCAAGCTTTTTAAAAACCCATCTCTGTAGGGATAGGCAGGCCACTAAAATTGTTGAAGATTACATCCAAATGCTCCAAAGTCGTTAATTTAAACAACTCCTCAGGGTGCAAGTTACCACTCAAAGTGCAGTTATGCAAGTCCACATCAACGATGCAGCCTGTTCGGCTGTCACAGGAGACACCTTCCCAGAGGTAACAGCTGAAAGAAACATTCCAGGAAGCCAAATGTCCCATAGGATCATGAAAACTAGTTTTAAAAGAAAAGAGAGATTGCATATCCTCATTCAAACAATCATCGACTTTTCCAGAAACTCTTGTGAAGATGCAGAAAACGATTATGCAATGAATGAACATCTGAATAACAAAACAGAGAAATCCTTTTTCCAAAATTCCCGTCATCCATGGTTGTTGGTGCAAAGGATTTGGAGTCCCAAACAAAATGAGCACCTAAAAATAAATTGCCAATGAAGAAGCAAACCATAAGATTGCTTGAATCACTTGAGAGGCATGTGTCAATAGAAAGTCAAAAAGCCATTCATTAATCGTAATGATTTTTTGTGTAAAGTTTTCTATTATGATATGAGTGTATGATATCATGATATGAATGTATGATATGATTTACCACTCTTTGATCATTTATACGACCCCAAACATCAAAACTAGATTTTCTAGCTGAAATCGAATATTATTACCAAAATTACATTGCAGGCTTGATTTTGCCAGAATAATAATTGAAGCGTAACATATCCATGCTTGGGACACCTCAACGGACATCAGGGAGTTAGTGTAAGATCTATTCATTGTCCTTTAATGCATATCGTCCTTAGCACAGTTCAACGGACATCCAACAAGTCAGTGCAAGCCATGGAAGTTTGTGAGTGGCTAGATGCGCCAAACAGTTATCCCTTATAGGTTTGGTGTATTTCTTTGGTTAGCCTTGTTGGAAAAATGTAATTACTCGCAGATCTGTACTTGACTTCCAGCCGACTCTGTCAGAGTCTGTACAAGTCAGATCTTGTCTATCAGTCTGACAAGAAGGAAAATTCCACGAGTGGGCAATGCATACCATGTCGAATTTATTTCTGAAGCTAAGTTGTTAGGTAGATAGTTATTACAGTCTTTAATGGCAAGTCAGTCGGCCCATGTAGTAGCAATTTTCAGATTTACTATAAATAGAAGAAGTAAAATGTAAATCTTTTTACAGACACATAGAGTCATATACAGACATTAGACAGCAGAGGAACTCAGGGTGAGAAAGAGAAGTCGAAGCTCAAGCTTCTATGCATGTAATTTAGTTGAAGAGTTGAAGCTCTGTAGACCGACCAGTCTGGACCGACAAGTCTGGACCGACCAGTTTGTAACCGACAAGTTTGTAATACTTTGTATTTCCGTATAGTTAAATATATGAAATAGTTTGTGGTTGAATGCATGATTATTTTGCTGCACATATTTCCAGATTTACTTCTATAAATGTCTTTTACAATTACTGATAAGTGAAAGATCAAAGAACCCATAAAAATCTCATCGCGTGAAAGTTCCAGGTTTTACGGCACATTGGTCGACTCAAGTCTTCCTACATATTTGGGCATATGTTTCTCATAATTTATTTGGATTTGTAAATGTGTCTATTTTACTTCATCTTACTCACAGGTGAAAAGCATTTGAAATTTCTTAAGTCTTTAAACTAAGAAACATATTCTGTAGATTTCGACCAAAGTAAGTCGACTAGAGTGGTCGAGCCAACTAGAGTGGTCGAAGCCGACTAGAGTGGTCGACCCGACTTGGGTGGTCGGTTGGTCAGTCGACTGAAGCAGCCGACTTGGTCGAAGGAAAGTAGTGAGCCGACTTAGTCGAAGGCAAGTAGTGAGCCGACTTAGTCAAAGACAAGAAGTCAACCGAATTGGTTTAAGTAAAAATTGGTCAAGGTAAGAACAGAACCATCATGGAGATGGCACGCAGCATGTTGGCAGCCAAGCATTTGCCAAATGAGTATTGGGGTGAAGCAGTTGCAAATGCCGTATACATTATGAACCGATGTCCGACAAAGAGTGTGAAGAACAAAGTTCCCAAGAAGCATGGACAGGTATGAATCATAGTGTCTCATATTTAAAATTTTTTGGTTGTGTTGCATATACTCATATTCCAGATGAGCTGATAAGGAAGCTAGACAAGAAGGGAAAGAAATGTATTTTTTTCGGCTATTCAGAAGACACAAAAGCATACAAGTTCTATGACCCCATCACAAAGAAAGTGATAATTAGTCAGGATGTTCAATTCATCGAGAATGGATCATGGGATGGAACCGTCGACATAAATGCCAAGATTGTGTCAAATGTTGAAAATGATGATATGGAAGAGGAAGTGGTTCAAATACGACATGTAAGTCAACCGGTCGAAGCACTGTCGACTCCCATGACACCAAGACATGGTTCAGCACAAGGACCATCGACACAAGTAGCAGCTCAAGCTACACCGACAAGTGCACCAAGAGGACAGCAGACTCCATCAAGTATTTCATCAAGGTCAACATCGACAGAACCGGTGAAGACAAGAAGTCTGCGGGAGATATATGAAGCCGGTACACCTAATTCATTCTCTCTCTTTGAATTATTTTCCCCTATATATGATCCACTAACATTTGAAGAAGTTGTTGAAGAAAAAGTATGGGCACAAGCCATGGATGAAGAAATAGAATGCATTGAGAAAAACCAAACATGGGAACTGGTCGATGTACCTAAAGGCAAGGATGTAATCAGTGTCAAATGGATTTATAAGACAAATAAAGATGCTGATGGGAATGTGCAAAAGCACAAAGCAAGAATGGTAGCAAGAGGATTCACACAGCAACCCGACATCGACTTCAATGAAACGTTTGCACCTGTTGCATGCATGGATACAGTGAGAACAGTTTTGGCCATTGCTGCACAAAACAAATGGCAAGTTCATCAAATGGATGTCAAGTCGGCATTCTTAAATGGCTATCTAGAAGAGGAAGTATATGTGGAACATCCATAATGGTATGAAGTTCCAGGTCAAGAGCACAAAGTGTACAGGTTGAAAAAGGCACTGTATGGTTTGAAGCAAGCTCCTAGAGCTTGGTACAGTCGGATTGATTCCTATCTCATTGACAATGGATTTCACAGAAGTGAAAGTGAACCAACTTTGTACACCAAAGTCAATGAGCAAGGTAAGATGTTAATTTTTTGCCTGTATGTAGATGATTTAATATTTACTGGTGATTATGGCATAGCAGATTTTAAAACAGTCATGGAAAGTGAATTTGAAATGACTGATCTGGGGCTTATGAAGTTTTTTCTGGGCATTGAAGTTTAGCAGTCTAAAAGTGGTATCTTTATATCACAGTCTAAGTATGCAAGTGAAGTTTTAAAAAGGTTTAACATGTCTAACTACAAGACAGCCCCAACACCAATAATAACATGTTTAAAATTGAGCAAGGATGATGAAGGATCCACTGTAGATCCTACGCTGTTCAAAATTATTGTTGGCAACCTTATGTATTTGACAGCAACAAGACTGGACATTATGTATGGATTAAGTCTGATCTCAAGGTTCATGGAGTCACCAAAAGACTCACATTGGCAAGAAAGTAAAAGAATTATGAGGTATGTAAGTGGCACAAAAGACCTTGGTATTATGTATTCAACCTCAGAAAATTTTAAACTCTTTGGTTACACTAACAGTGACAATGGAGGCAACATAGATGACAGGAAAAACACCTCTGGGTACACATTTCATTTTGGTATAGGTGTTGTTTCATGGGCTTCAAAGAAACAGCCCATAGTAACTCTATCTTCAGCTGAAGCAGAGTATGTTGCAGCAACAAGTGCTGCATGTCAAGCTGTCTGGATGAGGAGAGTCTTAAAAGACTTGTCACAGAACCATTAAGAACCGACAACAATCTTCTGCGACAACAATTCAGCCATAGCATTATCAAAGAATCATGTGTTTCACAAGAGAACCAAGCACATTGACACAAGGTTTCATTTTATAAGAGAGTTGGTAAACGACAAAAAAAATTGTTTGGAATTTTGCAGGTCTGACGACCAACTTGCCGACATCTTTACAAAGACATTGGCAAAGGACACATTCCAATATCTGCGTAGTTATCTTAGAATGACAAGTTCTCCACAGTGAACTCTATCATAAACAGAGCATGTCTAAGCTCTGAAACATTTTGTAAATTTTTTTAAAAAAATCCCCATCTGCTCATAATTAAGGGGGAGTGTTGGAAAAATGTAATTACTCGCAGATCTCTACTTGACTTCCAGCCGACTCTGTCAGAGTCTGTACAAGTCAAGATCTTGTCTGTCAGTCTGACAAGAAGGAAAAGTCCACGAGTGGGAAATGCATACCATGTCGAATTTATTTCTAAAGCTAAGTTGTTAGGTAGATATTTATTACAGTCTTTAATGGCAAGTCGGCCCATGTAGTATCAATTTTAAGATTGCCTATAAATAGAAGAAGTAAAATGTAAATCTTTTTACAGACACATAGAGTCATATACAGACATTAGACAGCAGAGGAACTCAGGGTGAGAAAGAGAAGTCGAAGCTCAAGCTTCTATGCATGTAATTTAGTTGAAGAGCTGAAGCTCTGTAGATCGACCAGTCTGGACCGACAAGTCTGGACCGACCAGTTTGTAACCGACAAGTTTGTAATTCTTTGTATTTCCGTATAGTTAAATATATGAAATAGTTTGTGGTTGAATGCATGATTATTTGGCTGCACATATTTCTAGATTTACTTCTATAAATGTCTTTTACAATTACTGATAAGTGAAAGATCAAAGAACCCATAAAAATCTCATCGCGTGAAAGTTCCAGGTTTTACGGCACATTGGTCGACTCAAGTCTTCCTACATATTTGGGCATATGTTTCTCATAATTTATTTGGATTTGTAAATGTGTCTATTTTACTTCATCTTACTCACAGGTGAAAAGCATTTGAAATTTCTTAAGTCTTTAAACTAAGAAACATATTCTGCAGATTTCGACCAAAGTAAGCCGACTAGAGTGGTCGAGCCAACTAGAGTGGTCAAAGCCGACTAGAGTGGTCGAGCTGACTTGAGTAGTCGGTTGGTCAGTCGACTGAAGCAGCCGACTTGGTCGAAGGCAAGTAGTGAGCCGACTTAGTCGAAGGCAAGTAGTGAGCTGACTTGGTCAAAGACAAGAAGTCAACCGAATTGGTTTAAGTAAAAAGTGGTCAAGGTAAGAACAGAACCATCATGGAGATGGCACGCAGCATGTTGGCAGCCAAGCATTTGCCAAATGAGTATTGGGGTGAAGCAGTTGCAAATGCCGTATACATTATGAACCGATGTCCGACAAAGAGTGTGAATAACAAAGTTCCCAAGAAGCATGGACAGGTATGAATCATAGTGTCTCATATTTAAAAGTTTTTGGTTGTGTTGCATATACTCATATTCCAGATGAGCTGATAAGGAAGCTAGACAAGAAGGGAAAGAAATGTATTTTTTTCGGCTATTCAGAAGACACAAAAGCATACAAGTTGTATGACCCCATCACAAAGAAAGTGATAATTAGTCGGGATGTTCAATTCATCGAGAATGGATCATGCGATGGAACCGTCGACATAAATGCCAAGATTGTGTCAAATGTTGACAATGATGATATGGAAGAGGAAGTGGTTCAAATACGACATGTAAGTCAACCGGTCGAAACACTGTCGACTCCCATGACACCAAGACATGGTTCAGCACAAGGACCATCGACACAAGTAGCAGCTCAAGCTACACCGACAAGTGCACCAAGAGGACAGCAGACTCCATCAAGTATTTCATCAAGGTCAACATCGACAGAACCGGTGAAGACAAGAAGTCTGCGGGAGATATATGAAGCCGGTACACCTAATTCATTCTCTCTCTTTGAATTATTTTCCCCTATATATGATCCACTAACATTTGAAGAAGTTGTTGAAGAAAAAGTATGGGCACAAGCCATGGATGAAGAAATAGAATGCATTGAGAAAAACCAAACATGGGAACTGGTCGATGTACCTAAAGGCAACGATGTAATCAGTGTCAAATGGATTTATAAGACAAAGAAAGATGCTGATGGGAATGTGCAAAAGCACAAATCAAGAATGGTAGCAAGAGGATTCACACAGCAACCCGACATCGACTTCAATGAAACGTTTGCACCTGTTGCATGCATGGATACAGTGAGAACAGTTTTGGCCATTGCTGCACAAAACAAATGGCAAGTTCATCAAATGGATGTTAAGTCGGCATTCTTAAATGGCTATCTAGAAGAGGAAGTATATGTGGAACATCCATAAGGGTATGAAGTTCCAGGTCAAGAGCACAAAGTGTACAGGTTGAAAAAGGCACTGTATGGTTTGAAGCAAGCTCCTAGAGCTTGGTACAGTCGGATTGAGTCCTATCTCATTGACAATGGATTTCACAGAAGTGAAAGTGAACCAACTTTGTACACCAAAGTCGATGAGCAAGGTAAGATGTTAATTGTTTGCCTGTATGTAGATGATTTAATATTTACTGGTGATTATGGCATAGCAGATTTTAAAACAGTCATGGAAAGTGAATTTGAAATGACTGATCTGGGGCTTATGAAGTTTTTTCTGGGCATTGAAGTTTAGCAGTCTGAAAGTGGTATCTTTATATCACAGTCTAAGTATGCAAGTGAAGTTTTAAAAAGGTTTAACATGTCTAACTACAAGACAGCCCCAACACCAATAATAACATGTTTAAAATTGAGCAAGGATGATGAAGGATCCACTGTAGATCCTACGCTGTTCAAAAGTCTTGTTGGCAACCTTATGTATTTGACAGCAACAAGACCAGACGTTATGTATGGAGTAAGTCTGATCTCAAGGTTCACGGAGTCACCAAAAGACTCACATTGGCAAGAAAGTAAAAGAATTATGAGGTATGTAAGTGGCACAAAAGACCTTGGTATTATGTATTCAACCTCAGAAAATTTTAAACTCTTGGTTACACTAACAGTGACAATGGAGGCAACATAGATGATAGGAAAAACACCTCTGGGTACAAATTTCATTTTGGTATAGGTGTTGTTTCATGGGCTTCAAAGAAACAGCCCATAGTAACTCTATCTTCAGCTGAAGCAGAGTATGTTGCAGCAACAAGTGCTGCATGTCAAGCTGTCTGGATGAGGAGAGTCTTAAAAGACTTGTCACAGAACCATTAAGAACCGACAACAATCTTCTGCGACAACAATTCAGCCATAGCATTATCAAAGAATCATGTGTTTCACAAGAGAACCAAGCACATTGACACAAGGTTTCATTTTATAAGAGAGTTGGTAAACGACAAAAAAAATTGTTTAGAATTTTGCAGGTCTGAAGACCAACTTGCCAACATCTTTACAAAGACATTGGCAAAGGACACATTCCAATATCTGTGTAGTTATCTTAGAATGACAAGTTCTCCACAGTGAACTCTATCATAAACAGAGCATGTCTAAGCTCTGAAATATTTTGTAAATTTTGTTTTAAAAATCCCCATCTGCTCATAATTAAGGGGGAGTGTTGGAAAAATGTAATTACTCGCAAATCTGTACTTGACTTCCAGCCGACTCTGTCAGAGTCTGTACAAGTCAAGATCTTGTCTGTCAGTCTGACAAGAAGGAAAAGTCCACGAGTGGGCAATGCATACCATGTCGAATTTATTTCTAAAGCTAAGTTGTTAGGTAGATAGTTATTACAGTCTTTAATGGCAAGTCGGCCCATGTAGTATCAATTTTAAGATTGCCTATAAATAGAAGAAGTAAATTGTAAATCTTTTTACAGACACATAGAGTCATATACAGACATTAGACCGCAGAGGAACTTAGGGTGATAAAGAGAAGTCGAAGCTCAAGCTTCTGTGCATGTAATTTAGTTGAAGAGTTGAAGCTCTGTAGACCGACCAGTCTGGACCAACCAGTTTGTAACCGACAAGTTTGTAATACTTTGTATTTCTGCATAGTTAAAAATATGAAATAGTTTGTGGTTGAATGCATGATTATTTGGCCGCACATATTTCCAGATTTACTTCTGTAAATGTCTTTTACAATTACTGATAAGTGAAATATCAAAGAACCCATAAAAATCTCACTGCATGAAAGTTCCAGGTTTTACGGCACATTGGTCGACTCAAGTCTTTCTACATATTTGGGCATATGTTTCTCATAAGTTATTTGGATTTGTAAATGTGTCTATTTTACTTCATCTTACTCACAGGTGAAAATCATTTGAAATTTCTTAAGTCTTTAGATTAAGAAACATATTCTGCAGATTTCGACCAAAGTAAGCTGACTAGAGTGGTCAAGCCGACTAGAGTGGTAGAAGCCGACTAGAGTGGTCGAGCTGACTTGAGTGGTCGGTTGGTCAGCCGACTTGGTCGAAGGCAAGTAGTGAGCCGACTTAGTCGAAGGAAAGTAGTGAGCCGACTTGGTCGAAGACAAGAAGTCAACCGACTTGGTCGAAGTAAAAAGTGGTCGAGGTAGAAATCGGTTGAACAAGTAAGTCGAAGTAATTTTGGTTGAGTGTAGGACCGACTAAAATTTATAAACTTGTCTAGTCGGACATAGACAAGTTTCACCCGACTAGAAAAAAGGAAAAGTGGTCGACGTGAAAAGTGAAAAGTTAACTTTAATATCGACTGAGCCCTAAACCCAAGTTTAGTCTGCTTGGTTTTGGCCATCAAGCCTAAGGTGAATTGATCTTTATTCTTTATCAAGACAAGAAAATTAAAGAACAAAAATTAAAAGAAATAGCAAAAGATAAAGCTTAAAAACTATTTTTTTAACAAAGAATTGATCTACAGCAGCTGAAAAAGACAAGAATTAAAACAAATAGCCAAAGACAAGGCTTAAATACTATTTTTTTAACAAACATTGATCTACAACAGCTGAAGCATTCACCCTTATTAGTTTTTACAGTATGAGAAAAATAAATCAGTGTTAGCATTTGAAAAGTAACCGCAGTAACTTCGTATGGTTTTTATAAAACGTAAACAAGTGTCACAATTTTGAGCATAAAGAGAATCCGGGGATCCATGAAGGTTGGAAAGCAAAGCAATAGAAGGCGATTGGTATACCTAATTAGCTCTGGCGGCATTTAATACTGGCTTGTGTAAGATTTTATTGGTACGATGCATCATATAATAAGAGTTAAAGTTTAGGTCAACCAAAGTCGAGCGAACCCCCACAACCCAAGAGCCGGGGTTGAGTGTAGACTGAAGTATTGACCGGCTCGGGGGTAAAGAATAAGCTAACTTGTTGTGGATGGGGTAAAGAGATGGGATTGCTAAAAGGTTTATTCGTTCGAATCTATCTGGTGGATCTGAAGGAAGAGATGATTTTGAGTAACGATGGAAGAGATAATTTTGAGTAACGATGAGATTGATAGCGACCTATACCTAACTAGCAATTGCCCCAAAAAGGTGCAATAATACGCCGATAGGTTATTGTTCGAGGATGAAATATTTCAAAGGGGTAAACTAAAATCAAGTTTGTGTTT
>LPNX010761158.1:56267-101062 GCA_001517045.1 Pseudotsuga menziesii | reverse complement strand
TTTCATTATTGTCTTTTACTTCCTGTCATTTACTTTTTCTGCTTTAGCTTAGTTTTTACTTTTCAGTTTATTTTTGTTTTATTGAACTGCTACTAAGGATTCCATATTCCTTAGTAGGTGCTCATCAGCACAAGCTAGGGTGAAAACCCTAGCTACACTTGGAACTTTATCCTTCATGGCATAATCTTTTTGTAGTTGGAGTGCCTACTAGAATTCGCTTATTTTGATATCTTCCTCATTGCTTCCTCTAATTTTACATATGGGCCTAGAATAATGGCAAGATGGTATATATTTTAACTATGTAGTGGGAAATCTAGAAGGAAAGAATGTTAGGTGTGGTCTGAGAGGATCAAACATGGTTTGATGGAGAATGTAAAGGCACATGTACTTAAGGAGAACCACCTTTGTGACAATGTCATTTTTGGAGAGAAGGGAGAGCTAAGATGTTTCCAAGGAGTGAAAGCGATATGTGAAACCATCTATAGTGAGTGTGTAATAATTAGTGTGACATTCATACTCTATGAATCTACAAACTAGTAAGGAATACCTATAATTAAGGTAACACGATCAATAGGGGTTTGTGAGGGCCAATATCAAAGGTGACAACACATTGTTGCATAGTAATAAGGATTGGACACCATTTTTTTATCCAGTCAAGATGGTATGGGTAGGGATAAGGTGTGATCAATGTAGCCAATACCTTGACAAGGGTAGTTGATACTGAATTTGTTTCACTATCATTGTCAATAATCAACTTAACCACACAATTTTTTATATGACATTTATGGGTAAATATCATTGCATGGACTAAATACGTTGAAGGGTAAGTCATAAGTATTAATTACAAATATGGTTTAGTGGGATTCTGCACATCGAGCACATCCTTGTGAGGTGTGGTATATGTGGCTAGCTTGGAGTATACATTTTTAGTCAAGTGTTTGTGGTGAAATGTGCAATAGTTTGTTGTATTGTGGGAGGTTGCTTTTTGAAAACTCAATATCAACTAACATGGAATGGGGATGGTGAAGCAATGGGGGAGATTGTTGGATAGAGATATAGCTAGGACTAAGAAAGAAATTCAAAATTGGGCTTACCCAACTTATTTTCAATAACAAGATCATTTTGAAAATCAAAGGAAAAAGATGTAATATGGACTAAGGAAACTTCATTATGTAACTAAAGTAATAAATTAAAATTAGAATTTGTAATAAGTGCATTCTTGAAATCTAAAATGGATATGATCAATTGGAGTTTGCATAAAGCATCAATATTTTGGTGCATTTTCTCGTTGAAAAATTGATGTAATTGAAGCCACTTTTCCCATAATTCTTCATTATGTGCAGCATGATAGAAATGGTCATGAATAGTTGTGAATAAATATTTCCCATCATATTATTACATTAATATTGTTGGTACTAATCTTATCCTTAATTTATGTACAAAATAGTTGTCTACAATCTAAGCATGTTGGATATTTTCCCATTGTAGAGTCATTAATCCCTAGGGATGAAAGGCTACTCAAGTGATATTATCATGCTCTAAACGTTCAATTTTAAGTTTAAAATACAAAAACAAAAAAATCCATGCATTAACTTGTTTCCTATCAAACTCACGAAAAAACATTATTTTAGGGTCCCATTGTAGGCTAAAGGAGGGTATTGATGTGGGACTATGAATATTCTTATCTACAATATTATCATGCACAAATGTTATGATACTTCATTATTTTGTTGGAGCACATAATAGAGTAAGAATTGTTTCTACTCTGGTAAGAACTGTGCTTTTATAAATATTAAAACTACTTTATGTCTCCCATTTTTTTTATAAACATTTTTATATAATAAATATTCAATATGTGTATTTTCACTTCACCTTAACCATTGCAATTTAATTATGTCGAAGACATTTTCCCTATGGAGACGCAGTCTCAGAAGATTCCTCATCTCCCTAGCCATTTACAAATCGACAGGTGTCGCGACGAATTAACGAATGGAGCCTAGACAACTGTTGTGTCTTGATTTCAAAGGAAATTATTTCCATGCTGATCAAATGGCATAATGGAATTTTTTTTGTTTCTTTAACTCCACTTTAGTTGGGTCCCCGATTCTGCAGTCTCGATTCAAGAACTTCTGTCCCGCAGACCGCAAGTGTCCTTTGTGTTACAACCGGTGTTGCATGTGAATGGATTGATGGATTGATTGCCAGTTGTGGATCGTTCTTTCCAATTGGTGTTTAGTGTGTTTTCCTGACAGGTGGCATGCGTATTTTCACTACACGTCTATATGTTTTCCTAAACAATACAGGATTTTACTGTCCTTTCCCACAGTTCATTTCTCTCGATTCGATAAAGTCCTTGCCAAGACTTTACAGTGACGATTTTGCAAAGCTGAAGAATTTGTTTATGTAAATAGAACTTGGGTAGCACTTCCGCATTCTGCTTTCCCAGTAAGGAACGGGGGCAATGTATTCCGAATTTCCAACTTGCGTCAATACAAATTCCAAATTTTTAATTTATATTGCCAATTTCCGCTTTCCACTTTGGAGAATGCAAAAATCGGATTTTACATTTTCAAATATAAGTTTCGGTGCTTTCCAACTTCCACTTTCCGAATTATGGAAGTCGGTTTAAATATATTACCCTTATTTTTCTTAAACGAACAGTTTCAGCTTTCCCTAGGATAGAGTTTTCACAAAGTGGAATGTGGAAAGGTAAATTGATATTTAAATTGATTATCAGTTTATCTTTCCACTTTCCTCTTTCGGCATTGGAAAGCGGAATGGGGAAAGGTAAATTGATAAATTGATTATCAATTTACCTTTCCGAATTGATAAATTGATTATCAATTGATAAATTTATTATCTTTCCGCTTTCCGAATTACGGAAATCAGTTTAAATATATTACCCATATTTTTCTTAAACGAACAGTTTTAGCTTTCCCAAGGATGGATTTTCTACAAAGTGGAATGCAGAAAGGTAAATTGATAAATTGATTATCAGTTTATCTTTCTGATTTCCTATTTCGACATTGGAAAATAGAATGGGGAAAGGTAAATTGATAAATTGATTATCAATTTACCTTTCCACTTTCCGCTTTCCACATTGGAAATCAGAATGCGGAAAGGTAAATTGATAAATTGATTATCAGTTTATCTTTCCGCTTTCCTCTTTCAACATTGGAAAGAGGAATGGGGAAAGGAAAATTGATAAATTGATTATCAATTTACCTTTCCGCTTTCCCCTTTCCAATTTCTGCTTTCCGCATTGGAAATTGGAATGTGGAAAGGTAAATTGATAAATTGATAATGAATAACAATAATAAGATTCATGAAATATGTTCATGCAAAAAAAACTTGTTTTCATATATGCATTTTATTTGTTGTCATTCAATCACATGAATATGTTACATTAATTTTTTTTTTGTTCATACCCTCTCTGATTTAACAGGAAAATATAATCGTCATGCTATGGAGACTATGCTAACTGAAGATTCTATTTCACTCTTGCTACATGGTGTTGTCGACTTTTTCCCACTGGTACATGTGTCCTCATTAAACCAAGTGAACTCACTCAACTAGTCATCTATTCGGTTCTGAATATCTATCTCGGGTGGGCTTCACAGGCATGAGCTATTGCTTCGAACTATATATAGTAGTCTTGTAGAAACTAGACAACTAAAAGAAGGATCTATAATCAAAGTTATCAAATGTACATGAAACATTGTACATTATGTAACGTATGTTTAATTTCCTTGTTGTCTTTCTCCACTTAGTCAATTTCACACTATTCATGCATCCAACATTTTTCTATCCCATTGAACTCTAACATACTTCTTCTCACAGGACTATCGCATTGCTTGCACTCGAAGTTGTCACAGTGGATGCAGCAATTATTGGAGATCTTGCACCTTACCACTTACCTGCATCTTCTCCCTCACAGATTTGTTCCTCTGCTCCAGTGAATCCTAGCTCAGTAGATGAAAACCCTGCCTTAGCTACATCAACTATTCCATTCACATCACTCTCCTCCTCTAGAAAATTTTGGAACATTCAAGGTTGAGTTATTGTCAAGACAAAGATACATGAATATGGAAACCAACACGTGTCTGGAAAAATATTTGGGTTTGACATTGTTAATGCTTCACACAATGAAATACATATATTTGAATTCATTGAATTGGCACTCTCTTTGTATGACCAAGTACAAATAGGAATAGTATACATAGTATCAAATGGCATAGTGAAAGCATCCAATCCAATTTTCAACCATTTGAAAAGCCATAATGAGATTTTCCTAGGATCCTCCTCAACCATCCAACCATGCTTAAATGAATACCGCTTGTTACATTTTTATTGCTTTAACTTTAAAACTATTCAAGGGATGCAAACTATACCCTTCAATTCCATGGTCGACCTTGTTGGCCTTGTCATTTTAGTTTCTCCTACATCCACATTACAAAAATGAGATGGTGTTGAGACTGTTAGGCACACTATTGGACTCTGTGACATGTTAGGTTACAGTATTGACATAACACTTTGGGGAGAACATTGTCAAATTGAAGGAGCTGAGCTTGCCAACCTACATGGTTTACCTACGCCTCCAACTGTAGCAATCAAAGGTGGTCGTCTTATAGATTTCAATGGAAAAACTATTGGAACTATTTCCAACACTACTGTTTTTATAAACCCAAAAAATTGAAGACACTTCAGTTCTCCAAAAATGGTTTCATGACAATGGATTTCGTTCTACATCACCATCTTTGAGCCAAAAGTTCAATGCCTCTCAATCTGGTTCTCGTAAAGTCATTACCATCAATGACATACAAACTCTTCAGGCATCTGAAAAACCTGTTTGGTACTCTCTTGTAGCAACCATCACAAATGTTAACATGAATGACTTTTATTTCCTTGCATGCCCTCTTTTTGTTGACGGAATACAATGCATGAAAAATATTTCCCACAAAGTTGGAGACATTTGGCATTGTGCTAAATGTGATGGAGAGTTTCTTGATTGTGACTACCAATATATACTAAAGGTTGACTTGGAAGATATCACTAGATACTTTCATTGTGTGATAGCTTTTGATGATGTTGCAAACCAGCTCATGGGAATTTCTACAAAAGAGCTGTCTCTTCTCTCAACTAAAACAACATCAATTGATGAAATAGTCCGAAGGATTTGCAACCAAAAATTGCTTCTTACTCTCTTAGTTAGAACAGAGACCTTCTATGGAGTTGCATGCCTAAAATTTGTAATTGTCATGGTTGAAAACACATAAACGACAATTTCAGATGGACACATAAATATATAAGTTTGTTCAACTTGATACTTAACCATTCTTCGTTGTTTATAATGAATTTTTTCAATTCTCAATTTTAATTCCTTGTTTCATTGTTCAACATAGTAGGGTATTTTTTTAAATCTCTTATAGCATGACTTTCTTGCAGTTTCATACATGTATGTTTTTTGTTTTACTATTATAGTCATTTGAATAAATAGATAAATTTTAACAGAATAAACTCTTTAAAATTTTATCAGTTACATTAAATCGATAACATTGGGAAACCAAGGTTATGAATCAGTGCACTCATTAATTGCAAAGGACTAACAATAATATTGATCCATCTGAAACAGAAAAAATCATAATCTGTTAAAGAAACTTAATAAAATAAATAATAAGAGATATAAAATAATATCTGGATGTATTAAATCAAGTTTGCAAAAAATTTCAAAAACCTCAAGTAAATAGAGGTATCTCCAGTCTCTTGTCCAGATCTTTCCCCTTCCAAAAATTTCCTAATACATCTGAAGTCTACCCCTTAAATAATTATTACAAAGAATAGATCTCCATAAAAATGGGATCGTAAAAACCCAAATAAAGCTAATAACTCTGAAAATCACGCCATCTATTCCAAATCTCCAACAATTCTGCTATGTTGGGATAATTGGCTGATTCAAAACCAAGTTGAGCATCACATCTATAGGTATCTATTTCATTCTTAGCCAACTTGTGCCAGATGCGGAGGTAAATATGGATCCTACCCTCAAGGGCAAGAGGTTTTCAGATTAACTGATCCACGTCTTCAATAGTGATATGATCAAGTGCCTGGATTTTCTCCTTCGCTTCATCTCATCGGTGTTCGACTCGTTTGATCATCAGTTTTGGCGGACAGGCATTCTCAATAAGATTCACTGTGGGAAAACACAATGTTTCCATGATACCATCTACAACATACCACCTTCTTCCATACACATCCTGTTCCTTTTTAATAGTATCCTCAATCATCTCATTCAGGTTGAGCCAAGCCGGTAGTACAGTTCTCACCTTTTTTAGCTGAAAGCTGCTAAGGATGGTAATGTTTTATGGATTTTCCTTCATGTATATTTTCCAATCTAAAAGAGCATCATAATATTTGGAAGCTGGCTCTCTCTTTTCAAGCTATTCTTCAAGGAAAACAAACATCTAACCAAAAGCAATGTGGGTTTCATAAATATCAGTCATAGTCTGGAACAATTCAGTTATTAAATTGTAATGCTCTTGATTTGTTTTAATAGCCAATTCTTTAAATTCTTGTTGTGAAAACCTAGAGAATGAAGATGAAGCTGCACTTGTAGTTGCATCTTCACATTTCTTCTAAGAAAATGCTATCCTCTGCATCAAGGTAGCATTTGTTGTCTTCTCATACTGCAACTCATCCTGAAGGGAAACATTCTTCACATGTACTCCATTGTAATTGTCCTGAGATGTCTTCATAATATTTGCAATATGAGCTTCATGCTCTCTTTTGTTTTGTTCCATCTCTTCCTTCAGTTTTCTTATCTCTTCTTTTCTTCTATCGAATTCTCTAGTTAGTGTATTCACATCATGAAAATTTGCACCTGTGAATGCTCCCAAAGTAGCAACAGTATCTACAACATCTAATTGCGGATCACCATACTGTTGAGTCCAAACTATTTGGTTAGAGAGAGATGTATCCATATCACCTTCATCTCTACTTCTCTTTCTACCCTTCTTGACCACTGCTTTATTAGACTTACTGTAATGATAGTCTCCAAGAGAAATTACAATATCCTCATTAAACTCATCTCTTGACTTAGTAGTAGAAGAGGTTCCAGCCATTGTGGAAACCAAAGAGGATGTCTGAGTTACAATGGGGAAAGGAATAGGAAATGTAATGTGAGTAGAAGGTGATGGACAAGGAGAGTCTATCACTACAGCTGCTTCAGAAGTTGAAGAGATAATTGGAATGGTGGTAGTTTCAGGGATTGTAATAGGAATCCTGACAGCTGGAAATGATGATGAAGACACGAAGACCTTCTCAGAAGCTGATGACTATGGTAAAGTAAATGAGGGTATGTGCAGAGGGATCTTGAAAATTGGGGTTTCCTCAGCAGTAAAATGAAACATGGGAGTTTGAAATGAAGGAGGAATCATAGAAGTAGATGTAGAAGTTGCAGTGTGGTAAAGTTGAGACAATTAGGAATGTACGGTAGCTCCAACAGGAAAGGTAGAGAGAGCTTTCATGGATGAAAGGAGCAATGCTGAAGATAAGGAGCTAGGCATAGAATTCGATTGTGGAATGCTGGAAACAGGGATGGAAACCTTCTTACCATGACCACTAAACAAATATGAAAATGCTTGCAACTGGTCATCCACTTCTTCCAAAATAGGCACAGGAGAAATTTCTTCTTCTTCAACATCGGAATCAGCTAAATCGATAGTAGTAAATGTAGAGGAAGAAACCTAGGTCTTCTATCTTTTGAATAGCTTATATGCAGGTGGATCATCAAAATTTTGAGTAACTGCAGCAACTGTCGGAATATCAGTAACAAGATGAACAATTGCATCTACATGAGTATCTAAAATAGAAGTCATCATACTTAACCTTTGTTTGAACTGTTGGGAAGCATGCATCAAAGTTTTCATCTGCTAGGCAATAGTTTCCTATGGATGATCTTCCACAAGACCTTTAGCTTTATCCTCAGCTAAACCTGTCACCATTGATGGAACTTTGGTTAGCTGACCTTCCTTTTCTTCATTGTTCTTTCTTACCTTTTCCAGTAGATCCAATTCTAATGCCCTGTAGCTCTAGATCCTATCTTTGAGCTCCTTCTGATAATGTAGGATAAGACTTTGTTATTCTTTACTTTTGTCCCTAGACAAAACCTCAGGAAAGGTATCTACTCCATTGTAGATAGAGTTATCAGGGATATCTTCAGGAAAGGTATCTACTCCATTGTAGATAGAGTCATCAGGGATATCTTCATGAATAAAACCACCCTTGATATGGTTTTGCTTGAAGTGAGCATGAAGGAACCCTTTGGGATCATGCTGTCTCTTACTAGCAAAGCCAAGTTTCAATGAAACTATGTGCTCACTTAACTCTGCAGCCCAGGTTGAGGTTTGGATGGCCAATGACCCGAGATAAAAAGGGAATTTAGGCCAACCTTTTCTCTTAGGTCCAATGAGTCTCTTGTAAACCCCTTCGGTGACAGTCTAGAAAGACACCTCCTCAAGGACTAATTTGTCGAGGAAAACCTTGGGAAACATGTGGACAACACTGCTACTCAAAATTTTGAAATATGTAAAGGACTCACCAGCGTACCAATCACCCATTGTAGCAATGATATTCTTGGCCTCAGTGGAAAAGGCGGGAGCCTCCTTTTTGAAGATTAGGAAATAAATGCGGTCAAGGAAGTTTTCACAAATGTCATAGAACCTGGGTACGTAATAGGTATCCCACAACTCTGCATGGTAGATAGGCACTGGAGGTGCCGATAAAGTCCGGTTCCATCCCAAATTGGGATAGTGGAACTCAGTACAAAATACGTCGATAATGAAGGTTGAAAAGAAGAAATTCGGTTTCTTCCTAGCAGTGTCATTTTGATAATATTGGATGACCGTTATAAGCTCTAGAGACAAAATAGAAGCCCATGGGAAGGATTCTCCTGTGGTCAGGACATTATGAGATATTGGAGCCCATTCAACTTTAAAAAAGGAGCAATTGGGGAGACCATAAAGCCTACATAGCATGGCTGCTAGTAGAGAGTATGGTTCCCTAAACCCGACAACGGGGTAAAGGTCATCATTCCTTTAAGAGAACTTACTAGATTTGGTCATCCAAGATTTTAACATTTCATCTAAATTAAACCTAGACTTAGCGTCGAGGGGCTGTCTAGCTAGTTTAAGACCATATTCTTTGACAAAGACACCAGGGTGGAAATTTGTGAGCTATGACCCTACACTGTCATTGAAGGAGCGGTCTTGAGGGTTTGTGTGTTCAATAATCCATTAACCGTGTCATTATAAGGAAGGATAGCAGGCCCAACAGTGATGACATGGATTGCAGAGTCTTTAATTCTATAATAGGTTGACCGGTCTTCCTCTATGTTTGAGAAGTCATCGTTGTTGAAAATGGAATATATCCTAGACCAATCAATTTGATAGGTTTTAGTGACTCTACCACTGGTATCAAAGAAGATTCCAAAGTTTGGGTCCTTGGTTAGCATGTCTCTTTGAAGGTTTTTGCATCAGGTATTTCAAGACATTTTTAAACACTCTGTTTAAATGCATAAACAAAAACACTCTGTTTAAATGCATAAACAAAAAATCAAAACTAATTCAAACAAAATTACAGTAATCAATTTGAATGATGAAAATGACTACGACACTAACCTGTAATCAGATTGGACTGTGACGATGTTTTCGGGTAAAAACGCAAAGAAAATTCATGTAGCACAGTAATTCACAACAGTAAAAATGGTAAAGAAATCATAAAAGACCGATCTATATATAGATTTTACGGGGTCAGTTAGGACCGTAGGATTAAGATAAATGAAAACGACCGAGATTAAACCTTGCAATATGCAAGATCTTATCGCGAGATCTAAATTTTATTAACTATCCCGCATTCCGCATTCCACAATTGTGGGATGTGGGATGCGGGATGACAAAAGTACCAAAGTTTTGTTCAATCTCTCCTGCAATCAGCATCCCGCAAATTGTGGTTTGCAGGTTACGGGAGCATGCAACAAAAATAAAAAATAAATCACGATTTGCGAGATAAAAAAGTTGACATATTATAAAATTCAAGATCCCACAATCCGCATTGCCGGATGCGGGATGGACATAATTCTTTGAAAAAAAATAGTTTTCCGCAATCCACCAAAGGCATTCAAAACACGCAAATTTTCAAAGAATTCAACTAAGTTAAATCATATAAACCATGATAAATATTATGGGAACCCCCAAAATGACTTGAAGGAGTAAGAAATATTACCTTGCATTTAACATTAGGGTTCTCATGTTTTGGATAAAGGATGGGATCTGTTGTACCTATAACAATATACCAAATATCAAATTCCAAAATCCAAATAATATGTGCCCAAGGTAGACTTTCCGCATTTCAAAAAAGTAAATTGATAACCAATTTTTCATTTTCCGCTTTCCAATGCGGAAACAAAAAGGTAAATTCATAAATTCATTATCAATTTATCGATTTACCTTTCCGCTTTCCCTTTCTGGGGATTAGGTTTTTTCAATATTCATTCTTAGAGCTAGTAGAGCCTGATATTACAAGAATCCAAGGAGTAACTCGTAATTTCACATAAAATTTACTAGGTTCTATTGCACTATACACTTGGTTTTATCTAATGAGTAACACCTACTCTTTAATACAAGGTACTATATAATAAGTCTGTGGAATAACTCTACCTGCGTCAGATACTATTGGAATAGCAACATACATCTGCGTAGCACCAATGATCTCGTGCAATCTGGGTTTATCTACACAGACATAATGTGATGTCGGAATGAAAAAGTAAGGCGTGAAAGGGAAATCAGAAGGGTAAATTGATAAATTGATTATCAATTTACCTTTCTGCTTTCTGCTTTCCAATGCGGAAAGAGGAAAGCAGAAAGGTAAATTGGTAAATTCATTTATCAATTTACCTTACCTCTTCATTGGAAAGTGGAAAGGTAAATTGATAAATTGATTATCAATTTACCTTCTCGCTTCGAAAAGCTGAATATTGTTCTAAAATTCTGTTGTTTTAATGTTTCAATGTTAGCTTTCAATAGAATTGCAGAAAAATATAGGATACAAAATTGAATTTTTCTAATAACTTACTACGTAAGAGTTACTTTTTTTTTTCATATATACTTTCTCACACTACACTTTTTTCTTCTATATTTCTATTTTCTTACAATTATGAAGCTAGCACTTGAAAAACAAAATTTACTCCAGTTATATTATTTTAAGCTACATTCTTACTTCCCCATATGCAATAAATTAACATTTTTTTTTATCTTCTGCTTTATATAGTTTGCAATTAATACATATAGAAAATGTGTCTTTGCCAACAATCAAAGCTTCTAGGTGTTTAACAAGTTTAGAATTTTCTTGTAGAAATTATGCCAAATTGTGACAATGAACAAGCCAATGCATGAAGAAGAGTTTTATATGCACAAAACAGAGATAAAAACAATAAGAAACAACATCTTCTTTACAGGGCTACTCGTCTTCATGTGGATATATATTCTTCAATTTATCTTGTGGAACTTGTCGACACAGCTTCACTTCCATATCCTATGGCAAATCCATTGAACAACCGCCTCAATGACGCACATCAAAATTTTCTAAAAAAAATGGACCAACTAGCTGATATGAATGTCTACTCGATTTGCAAAGAATGTTACCCTGGTATTGTAACAAAAAAATTCCATGGTGCATATGCTTGTTCTCGTTGTATTCTAGAATGAAAAGGCCATCAATTTTCAATGGAAAACAGTATGGACCCAGGAAACCAACCTGTTGTCATTGCAGTACTTACATAGGTTGAAGAAATGCTCATTAGTCATGCTAACCTAATCTTGCAAGTGACACATGATCATGGTGGTCAATATAAATACTATGGCCATATTATTTGCTTCCCCCAAGACATTTTCAATCTTGCCACATACCTACCGCATTTAGTGTCAAAACTCGACATCCTTGTTGTTCGAAAATGCAGTTCTACAAACAATCCATATGAACTATTTGTTAGTCGAACACATGTTCTTGCTTCCCTTCAATTAAAAATGGCAAATGATCCATACTACAAGGATGTACAAGTCAACCCAATTGCATTAGCTTCTTTTCCTCTTATTTCAACAAACATTTCACCTTTGATTTCGCATTTTAATAGCAATGATGCACTATCTCATCAGCAAATCTTGTCCTGTATAGATCAACCACCAGATTCATTTGAACCCTTTGAATTGGAATCCTCGTCATTTATTTCAACACAAACTAATGCTAGAGCTGAAATTGAAGGAATTAGATAGTTGTTACACATACCAAATATCCCACTACCACCTTTGATTGATTGGCCCCCTATAGACCCCTATCAATGAGTACAACATAGAAGGCCTTCTTTCTTCATTCACTATTTCGACAACAGATTTGGCCAACATCCTCGCTTCTAATACTATATATACAATTGAATTATGTGTCATCGAAATAATACTAGTGCCTCTGTTTTTATCAAAAAAAATCTTGAAGATACACTACCTCCCATAATACTTGCACTAGTACAAAATGAGGAATTAGCTACTAGGTGACTAAAAACTCTAGTCACCAAGTGTTTTTAAAGTGATTTACTACTAAATATGAGCAATTTTGATTGACCCAACTATAAACGACTAAAATTAACGACTAATTTCGTCACCGGTTAACAAATATGGCTAGATAATAAGTGACAGAGTTAAAAATGACTAACATAAACGACTAATTTAGTCACGGCATAAAAAATGACTAGCTAGAAGAATATGAATTAGTCATTTATGTTAGTTATTTTTAATTGTGTCATGGAAAATTGCAAATTTGACAATGTAGTGTAAATTTTGTAAATTTTCTACCTTCTATTAGTAATATTAGTGCCATGCACCTCGATCTTCACAAATCCAACAAAGAAATTGAACAAAAGATACATCTCAGCAATGAGAGAGTTCCCAAAGCATCTCCAAAATTAAGAAAGATACACTAAAAAATTCTAATAAGGGGTGGACTGATCATAATGGTAGAAACTAGACAATGTAGTAGAGACAAAATCTATAAGAATTAGGAGCACCTTAATGTAGCAGGGGAAGCCAATAGAGTCACAAGTGGAAAAATGCTAGACAATGTCCAAAGTAGAGAATCTTGAGTGGCTAACATATTCCTTGAGATCCTTGTTAGTAACTTATACCAACTACTCAATGACATGCTATCATGAATTTGGTCCTTCCCTTTACAAAGTAAAATGGAATTCATGACATCCTTCAATTGGACTTAGTATCTAGGTGTGTGTATATGTTTGCCATGTTAATGAGTTTTTCCAATTTTAGTAGTTGGAGAAAACTCTGTTGGAAACACAGTATGTTCCATATAACCCTTTTCCAACATTTTCAATCTACTAACATAAATTATTCTCTTTCTCATTCTCCACCATATTATAAGCATCATAGACCTGGGCGTCTGTATGGATCCCTAAACTTTCCAATTATAGGGTAAAATAACCAGTCTCAATCAACTCACCAACCTCCATCTGTTACTTCTCTAGTTTAACCAATATTGATTGTAGTTCCTCACTCTTAGTACTAGATATTATAGTAATCCCCTTCAATACTGGTGAATGGAGTATATATGCAACTAGAACTTGCTACATGGCCTTTTCTAATGAGTTTTGTAAGGAAGGACATAACATAGAATAACGCCATTATTGTGATGTTATCCCTTAATAATGCCAAATATATAACCATTGAATATGACTAAGGTAGTTATATAGGAGGTATACCTAAAAGACATGGGAGCAACATAGATCTTGTTTATAGGGGGGTTTCTGCGGATATTATTTGTTTTTAACATATTGGGCGGTTAAAAACCTCTACCTCTATTAGCTTGAGAAATTAAATTTATTTTTTTAATCTCATATTACTTCCCCTACCATAAATTTGATTTTGTTTCTTACTTGGGAGAAGAGGTAGTCAAAGTAGAGCCTTAGCCATTTCTTAACCCTAATTGGGCTATCTGAATAATGTTTTAAGGTACCAAAGGTTGCACTAAGATGTAAGAGAGAGGGTCCTAAAATATACCCAATCATATTTGACTATGATGTAATAGACTTGTTTTAGGTGGTTTACTTAGTTTCTTCTATTTGACTCTTCTTACTTCTATACATTTCATAAGAGTATGTCCCCTGCATTATTTTTAAAGTTTATTACTTCATCTTACAAGGACTTCTAAAAAAAACTTTCATAGAGACACATTTAGCAATCCCTTTAAATATAAAAGCCAACACAAAGTCCTTTCATAGCCACACAGTCCATTTAAATATAAAAATCAATATGGTCATATTATGCTTTAAATATTGAGTGTTGTTAAAACTTATTTAACTATAATTAATTTCATTGGTATTAAAATTTATTTAGATATAATTGAAACCTTTATATACCATTCAGTTATAATCATTTCTTACATTAGAATTGGGGTTGATTTTCATAGTTATTCATCCAAGTTAAAAACAAAACCATGGTTTTCAGTTTTAAATGCACCTTTCTAAGCAGTGTGTACCTCCAAAATGCATACTAATTTTCCAGGTGTGAGTACCTCCTAAATGCATACTAATTTGCCATATGTGAGAGGAAGTGATGTTTTAATTTTGGTAAAAAATAAATAACGTAATTTTTATGTTTAGCTATTTCTATAAGTCACCAATAATTTTTTCTTAATTTTTCTAGAGGTTGAACTTTAATGAAAGTGGTTTCTAAAACCAAATTGTAATTGCAAGTAATATGGACATGGTGGGTGTATATTGCATAATGTTAGAGGGTGTCATTTATGATTTGTGTTATATTTGGTAAATATTTTTATTAGATTTTTTTAGTATATAATAAAAAATAATCTTTTTATTGCTTAAATTTTTTAATAAAAAATTATTAATGAAAAAATTTTACACTAACTTTTTTTTAATAAAACTTTATATGTTGTGAAAAATAAAAACCTATTAATGAAAAAGTTTTCCACTAACTTTTTTTTGATAAACCTTTAAATGTTTTGAAAAATAAAAACCCAAAATGTAAAAAAAGAAAAATTAGTCTGAATTTCCAACCCAAGGCAAAATGAAATTCCAACCCTGATCATGATCATGCCCTATTCCCATACCATTTGCAAGTCATGTCAAGGGCCAAACCACAAGCCAAATCAGGTTTTGCTTACTTTCGACAACTTGTTTAGATGACATTCGATATCGGGTCGGTCGGCTCAACGTGTTCAATAAGAACAACTCTTGGATCAATACGACAATGTGCTTCCACCCATGAATTAGAAGTGATACCATGCATCCTCTTGAGCTTGTTGTTGTTCATATTTGACCAACAGGTAAATCTTCTGTCCATAGCCCCCTCAAAGTGAAGTAGGTTTTCCTATCCAAGCCCGCTATTATTATTCAAAGGAAGCGGTAAAGGCATGGGCATGGGTAGGAACATGAAGCGATAGAGACAAAGTACGCATCCATCCCAATGCTTATGGATAGACACGATCTTTAAGGGGAAACTATCAATCCGAAATGAGAAATCATTAAGGGGCAGCGCTGGTGAATCATATTGATATGATAGTTCAAGGCATGGAAGATAACCTAGATGCGACGGTAGGGGAACAGATTCCAGCAGAGAAGAGAGGCGATCAGATCATGGAGGCTGAACATGGATCGAAAGTTTGATGTTCCATTTTATTAGCCATGCCTAACATATTCTTCCATTCCATATCCAATTGGAGCTCGAACAGAATATTTCGGGTGCAGATAAATAAATTTCCCATCCAAGCAAGTTCACCAAGTAAAACCCCACAATTTATACTATATGCATTATTGTGTTGAGAATATGAAAAAGGGTTTTGGCCATTTGCCACATATTCAATGGATCTGCAGAGAGATTTTTTTATGAGAAAAGTCGCAGTAAAGGTTTGATCATGAACCTGATACATATAATTAAATATTGAAAATCATAGTTAGAACCATATATTTAAAATTCATGGCTGATCTTTAGTGAAAATGAACTCAAAGGGAGTTTCTGAATTGCAAGCATCTATGTTTTTTTTAAGGAAGATCAATGTACATTGGGTGTGGTCGATGTACAATTGTATCACTATTGATATAATCAATATGTCATCACATGATTCGATTTAGTAACAGAGAGAAAACTAGTACTCCAACTAGAGGTGAAACTAGGATTCCAGCTAGATAGAGGCAGCATGGGTACTAAGAGGGTGCACACCATTGAGCAAAAGAGGGTGCACACCATTGGGAAAGAATATTGACATTACAAAATTGTTTTATTGTTGTTATCTGCTTGCAAAGGGACACAAACAAAGTTGGGTGTACTCATTTCAAAGCCACACATTACCATCTCACTCTCAAAATCAAATAATGACCACTAAAGGAGACTATTTACTGACTGAAGGTGCTATAGATTTTTCCCTTGTACGGGTCAGATGTTTAATATCCCTTGCACAGGTTAGATGTTTATGTAATATTCAGATCTAGTTTCCTGAGTATTGAACTCTGTTTTAAGTATGGTATTTAAATATTTTTCTCATATAAATTTGTCATATTTATCTTTTGAATCAATACCAAATATTTGTATTATGAGAATATTATATTGTAAGGGCCCATTGCAGTAAGCTTAAAATCAAACCTTGTATATTAGGAAACCTATGTCCATTTTTCAACAGTGCTCATAAGTGTTTGTCGATCCCAAGAGTTGATACACTCAATGTTTGTACTTCATGTAGTCAATGTGATTAGGTGGCGATGCTGTTAATCAATCCAAGTATGCGTAAAGAGTCGATGTCAATTCTCATTATGATACTCCATGTAATCGATCCCAGAGTTGATATAGGAGTCGATGCCTTCTTATGCAAGGAAATATTCATTAGAATATTTTTATTGAGGGCGATTCTTACAAACCTTGGTGCCATGAGTTTTATCTCTGGGTGCCTATTCCAAATGGGGAACTTGTCTTTATACATATTATTTATACTGGTAACTTTACTTACCATTTTTTATTGTTTGACCTCTTTCCTTATATACTACTTTCTTTGAGAAGGAGATAATCAATCAGTTAATATAGGTCCCCTTTTTCCTTATTTCCTAGTTTCACTTTCAAATGACATTCCTTGACGGCTCGATTCAGAAGGTAGGGCAGCCAAGAGCCAGTTGGTTCATGACAAAAAGGAAGTTATGCCACGAGGAATAGCCAGTCTCTTTACCAAGATGGTGCTAGTAGATTGAGTGCTTGGAGTGAACCATTAAACTAGAGGAATTGGGGAGTACAACTGGAGGCCGAGGAGTATAGATGTTGATGGAACTCATTGGGGCATGGTACATTACATGGCAGGAGTGAAAGAAACCTCCAATTAAACAGAATTAGAATATGGATTTGATATGTGTGGCTTACACCAAACTATCAATGGGCTAGTAGATTATAATAATTGGTTGGGCAGTATACCCCATACCAATTGGCTTTACCCAGTATACCATACTACTAGAAGACCAACCATTACAACAAGTCTACCATACACATAGGATTACTACCTACCCCATAGTCTTTACCTAGTCCCACATCCTACCTCTATACCAGAAATTATTACTTATCTGATTCATTGTTCGTTTAACCTAGTCCACACAATAAAACAAGAAATATAAAAAAAACCAATTTTTCTTTTTTATATAATAAAATAATAAAAATAAAACAAAAACAAAACAAATCTATATAACTTAATAAACAAATAATAAAAATAAAACAAAACCAAACAAATCAACAGAATTTACGAAAATAAAAAAAAAATATATATATATATATATATAAAATGAAAAAAAAACTATTTTCCAAATAAAATAATAAAAATAAAAAAATATATATATGAAGAAACAGAAAAAATATATTTTCATGGGCAGCTCGACCCAACTAGTTTACCAAACAACTCGACCTAACCTCTATGGCAACAACATTCATGGCCGATGGCCGATTTTCCTTTACTACCATCCGACAATTCCGATTATTGCTCAACCTACTAGTTCTTGTCAAATAACCTAACTGTTGGTGCCAAACATTGGAGGGTTTGGTGGGTTATGGGTATGGATATTGGTCATACCCATTGAGGAGATTGGGATCGATATTAACCACTGTTGAGAGTTTACAATTTCTCTATTTAATTGCCATAGTTGCCATGGATAAAGAAGCATTGGAGAGAACCTGGAGACTTTTGAAGAGGCAAGCCACGAATTCTGCACCTCTGGCATCAACACCACCTTCTTTGCTCACAAAATCCATGGTAAGTTTATCGATTTACTATGAATTGATAAATTTTTAGTGAATTTTGGATAAAAACCCATGTGTTATGCGGTCATAGCTGCGCCAATGTTTTTCCATGTTGCTGCTTTTGCACTAGCCCTCTTGTGGATTATGCCCGTAGCCTGTCTATATTGAACGATACCCTGCAGGTTCCCATTATATCGAATAACTATAACCTAAGGGAATTTTCTACATGCTAGTTCTGTTAGCGTTTGCTATGTCGAATACCCTCTGCATGTGCCTGGTCTTAATGTTTCAGTGAAAATCTTGCCCACTGTGGGCTTCTAGTTGATCCTCTGCCTCGAACACTGGAGTCGTTTCTTCATTTTCCACAATTTGTTGATGATGATCATTGCCTCATTTCAACATTTATTTTAGCCCTTATTTCAGTGTTTTAACTTAGTGTGGAATGCCTTCGGGCATCGCAGTTTTTTGTCTTTTATTTTGTTCACAACCTTGAAAATGTTGTTTTACTAACCCTCACTAGTCGATGCCAGTGAGTTAAATCAATAAGAGAATTTTTCTGCTGTCATGACAGGATGGTAGTTAGCTATATTTCACCTTCATTTATGGAGCAGTTGAAAATGGTCGGTATACACTCTGTTGCTGGTTTGATTATTATGAATTTTAGTTTCTCTAATAGATGTTTTTTTGATTGAATTATTACGAGGTCAATAAATTTATCTTGTTTCGACTGAAAGCTTTTGTAAATTTTCTATGAATAAAATTCTTTCGTGGTTGTGATGATTATTTTTTCCTTATTCTATTGTGGGTGTGGGTATGGTGGGGTGAGATTTTGGGTTGGAACAATCTTTTGGTAGGCCAGTCTTTGCTCTTCAATACACCTAAATCAAACCTTTCAATAAACTGTTTGTGAGTAGCTATCACTGATTTCATCCATTTTGTAGTTTGAAAAAAAAATACATATATTCTTCAGGTTCATACAATTTAGAAAAACATACATACCCATAGCTGAAGATTAGCATGTATTTGTAACTAGTGTACCATAGTCTTTTCCTTTCCTTGCCAGTTAAGGATATGGATAGGGCCAAATTTCCATTATTCATTGTACCACCTACCCTGCACTATGGTTTCCTTGAAAAAAATAGTTTCTTTTGCTTCTTTTGATGCTTTCTAACTAATGATCGGTAATTGCTCTTCTAAATGACTATTATGCTTTCTTGTTTGGTATAATTATTGTCATTGGATCCTGGAAAATTATTTCCAAATTAAGTATTTATTTGAATTTCCCTAAGCCTTTTTAAAATGGCCTCCACAAATTTTGATCGATTTTGAGAGAACTCACTCCAAAGTCTTCTTGAACAACTAACTAGCTCCAAATGAACTGATTGTGCTTGAATGCGGTTGCTGCTAAAGAAGCAGCCTCTTTAGAATACAATCTAGCCTGCTCTATATAGCTTGTTGTTTGCTCATAAAAAATGACTCGGTGCCCTCCCTCTGCTCTTGGTATTGTCTAATAATAAGAAGGAGAAGGTACAAATGGCATACTTGAACTTGGGGTCAGGGAAGAATTTGATTTTCCAACGTCATGACTATTCTGGGAAACAACCAATGAACCTTGAGATAATACCACCTGAGACGTAGGCAAAGGTATAGAGCCACTGGAGGCAAGCATTGTCAACCTTGCAGGAGTCAACTTGCTAGTTTCATCAATCTCCTCTAATACATGGCTCTTCCTCCTCTTTCTAGGTCTCTGCTCAAAACTCAACTGTTTATCAATTCCCATGCCACCTCTTTGGGCTTCCATCTTATCATTAGTAACAACAAAAGGAATAATAGTTCCAATCATAGTAGAAGAAACAAAAGGAACCGGAGCTGTAGTCATTTTATGAGGCACACAAAGTGGTACTGAACTCCTATCATTAAGGGTTTCATGAATAGGTTTGGACACAACAAAGGGAGAAAATGACAATTCAGACTCAGATTTTGCTCGAGGAGTTACCTAGGGTAAAGATGGATGACAAGAAGTCCACTAAGCTGTTTTTCCCATTGCATACTTTCCAAGCTGTGGGGTTAGAGAAAAATGCCTTGATGGAGTGATTTGGGGAGAATCCAGGTAAAGGTTCCTTGCAACACTGGTTAATTGAACTCCCTTGTGAATGGGAGTTGGCATATTCCATACAGGAGATGGAGAACTAAATGGATATGGTAAACTCATAATGGCTGATGGATTGTTCATGTGCCCAACCCTCCCCATATTAGGAGAAGTTTCCAATCTAATCCTTGAAGAATGACTTTTTGCAGCTGCTAAATCAACTGACCTCGTGCCCATAACTCTTGCATCAAAAAACTTGGAGCAGGACTCACAGTTTGCATACCACCTTCAAACATAGTGCTAGCTAAAACTGATGATATATTCAATCATGAAGTTTTGGGAGTGTGTGCCTTACAAGCATTACTACATATCTTCACTTGTATTTTTGTTGCAGCCAAATGCCAAGATTGTTCCCATAAATTCTCCATGTGATTGGATGAAACAATGCCACTACAAGTTGCTGGAAAACCACATTGGGGACCTTATTAGATTGCTTGGACCATGCATGCACAAATCATAAGTGCTATGAAGAGATTCTTCAGACCAAATACATTTCAATAAGAAAAGTAGGCAGAATTGGGAATGATAACAAACATCTGGGTATAAAATATATACCAATAATATCACCAAAAGATGCTGTCATCATATATTCTTCTGGCAACGATCCCTGACTGAGGAAAGAAATTCATTATAACATTAGCATTGATCTCTCTAAAGAGCATCGGCCATTATTACAGTTGTCATTAATATTATCATCAAATACTATCTATTATTATTATTGTTCTTATATGCTATGTTGCTAACTAATGCATGTCAAAACAAGATGAGAGTTCAAATGTCCTCCATAAGTTGTGAACCTTCAAGGTCCAAGTAAAGTAGCTTTTATTTAAACCACAGGGGATGCCTATTGGACTTCAAGCATAATTAGTCATATAAAAACATGCTCAGACAATCAACATCACCAACTACAGAAACATATATCAATTAAAAGTGTCACAAAGGTTGAGAAGACTCAAAGAAATTAAAAATAAATCACATAAGAGATCCATACAAAAGAATCTATGCACGGAATTCGAGTTGTTGTGAATCAGTGAAAGGTTGTTGAATTGAGGCTGATACCGGTACTACTGTGGTATTCAATTATGATAAATTCCTTGCTGAAACATTACTTAATGATGGGAAATGTTTGTTAATATCAGGAATACATGCACTTGATGGCAAAGTGATGCTAAGTGATCGATTTTCTGAGATCACTGGTGCAGATTTCCCATCCACTGGAATACAGAAACCCATTTCTGGTCTCTCATCGGAGCTCCTGTCCAACGCATTCAAAGATATGACAAGGTGTCTTTTCTCTTTATTTGCCTCACTAGCAATTTGACAATAGTTTCCTTTTTGAGGCATTGAGTGCAATTCATAGACAACAGAGTTTTTGGTACCATTGTTTTCTACCTCATTTTGGAAGGTCTTGTTCCAAATAGGATCTTCAGGTTGACCTTGTCTACATTCAGTTAAGTCTTTCAAGGCATGGTTCTGCACAGAACAAGAATGAAAACAATTAAGAGGAATGGCAAGGAAATCCAGGTTTATAATTCAATGAAACAATTCATCCACTTCAAAGATAAAAATGGAATGATAACACCATATCCACATAATTAATGTGAGCTTGATAGTGGATACAAATTTTACAATCGCACCTGAGATATTTCATTAGGTTTCCTAGCATTCAAAGGTTTCCCATGTTCAGAATTAGGCAAAATAGCAGGAGATTTCCTACTCCCTTCATAGAAAATCTTTCTTGAATGAACTCTAACTGTAGATATACCTTGACTTTGGGACATACTGCGACATTGTTGGATTCTAGCTTCAAATTTTTTGGATTCAACCTCTGCATCCTTGCATCTTAAGCATCCTAAAGGTTGAATTTTTGTTTCAAGTCTTTCTACCCCAACTTGACCATCCTTAGATTGGCATGAATACTGCACCAAAGAAAGATCACACTCGTTGGAAGACTCTTCACTATCACCTAGGAACACACCACCTTGTGAGAGCACACACTCTTCAATTGTATATGAAACAGAGTCAAGACCAATCTCTGAAGTCTTGACCTTGAACTCGTCTTTCTCAATCTCTTTTTCATCTTTGTTAAAATCTTTTCCTGCCATGCATGCCACATATAACCCTGCTATTGTTGCTTCCTTGACATCCTTTTCAAGGTTTTCAAGATAACCAAGTTTTCCTCCACCTTGGGTGCTAGGATTCCCTACAATAAAATAGCCTAATAAATGTTACGGTTACTCTACACTAGCTGCAAGGATATTAAGTGTTCAGTAAACTATTTTAATTTTTAACAATTAGCTCCATGCCATTATCAATATATAGGAGTAACTGTTCATTTGGAAATATTTTTGTCAGTATCTGTTATTTCACTTGAAATTTAGAATCTAAATATACCCAAAGAAATTAGATTATCTTGCTTCGTACTTTCCAAGTCATTAAGCAAAGAGTTAAACTTTTCAAGCCTATCCTTTATTTAAAAAGAGTAAAAATACCATGTTAACAAAACATTTTCAGATAGGCTGGAACATAACGGAAACATATATATGACCCAAATATGAGCATATCAAACCTGAACTGAGAACTCTATTGCATGTTAATATGCAGCTTCAAATGACTGTGAGAACCAGTTTTACAACTACCTGAATCTAAAGTCATGATGCATTTCTCATTACAAGGATTTGGCTGCCCTCCATCTTGTTCTATTGCTTCAAATGTTGTGCATCCTACATTAACATTGATTTTAGATTCCTGGTTGATAAGACAAGCTTTCTCATCATTATCATTCTCTATTTTCATGCCGGTTCTAGCTGTTTTAAAACTATGTTCAGATTTCAAGTTCATAAGATTGTGTTTAGTAAGACTATTTGGTATTTCTATGCTAGTTTTGGTTACTTCAACATTATTTCCAAAGTTTGGATTCATATGACCAGTCTGCTGAGTAAGATCATCCTCTATTTCTGCACTAGCCCCTAGTGCTTTATCACTCCCTTCAGATTCCTGGTTCATAAGACCAGTCTGCCTAGTATGATCACTATCCATATCCATGCTAATGATGATTGCTTCACCACTCTTTTGAAATTCTAGGTTTGAGTGTTCAATTTGCTTGGCACAACCATTCACCATCCTCATGCTAAACTGAGCAGTTTGCATTGCTTGCTGATAACCATCAGTCATAATTTTTTCAACAGGAAATGTTAAATTATTAAGTTTCTAATGATAGGTGGCTTCTGGTGTAAGCTGATCTGCTTTCTCATTCTTTTCGCATTCCTCTGCCATTGGACCTTTCTTGTCAATATCTCCATTCTCTACTGCCATGCTCATTTTGGTTATCTGCATAGCTTGTCTACAAGCAGTAAACATACTTTCCTGCACATTCAATGTCAATTCATTAGACTGTTGTATAAAAGATGGCTTCTAACCTGCAGTGATTTTTTGAGTGCCCACTAAAAGAATAAGAGCAATGCTTTCCCTCTTTATACTTTCAGACTTGATAGTGAAACTAAAGACATTGCAGAACAAAAATTCATTTCCAAGTTCCAACACAATTTTACTATCCTCTGGCATTAGCTATCCAGTGATCAAATTTTCAGACTTCTAAATGCTCACCTTGTGGGAAGGTAAGGATTCTAATGAAGTAGAATTATTTTCAATCTCTAAGTTGTTCACGGAAGCACTTTAATTCAAGATGGCAATGCCAGATTTGTCAAATTGAAATTTCTTTGATTCTGTCAATAATGAAACATTCAGATCCTCGACATTTTGGAGGGTAACAAAATCAATGCCAAGTTATTTCACAATTTGCGATCCACTATTATGATAGTAGATGGCTTGATCACATGACTTTTCAGCTTGTAGGTTGGCAAGAGGCAAAACTTGCAAAGTCTGCACTGCTGCCTGTTCACAACCTGGAGAATTGGAATTACATGATACATAGAACGAACTTCCAACAAACAAATTATTTTCAAGTGATGATTTTTGTTCATGTGGAGAAGCATGACCATATTCTTGCACTTCATATCCTTGTATTGCAGATAATGGTTTTATATGTGCGCAATTATCTTTACTTGGCTCAGTAATATCTTTATTGTGTAACACAGTATCCACTGAAGTTGTCCTGGGTGAAACAAACACAGTAGGAACACCAATGTGTAGACTTGATATATCCTCTGGTTCTTGAACTGCAGAGGCCATAAATCCACTTGTTCCACTGTCCATAAAATTTATCTCAACCTTCTCTATGGAAGAAGCCGGTTTCTCGTAATATGTATGTGCCATAATTTCACTTGTCTCTGGTGCCAGCAAAGATGATAAAGGAGCCGAATCTTTTTCTCTCTGACCCAAGCTTGCTGACATCTCTCTAACACTTACCTGAGCATCTCCTGGAGTTTTTATTTTCTTAACATACTCATTATTGTTCTCCATTTCCACATCTATGACTAGAAACTCCACTTCCTTCACATTTTTATATCTAGATCCTGACTCTTTCAATAGTACATTATTTTCGTCATGGCTGTTATCTTGAAGTTTGGTTAGAGATTTTCCTTAGATCAGCACATTTGCAGTTTGAGAATTTTCTAGAATCCGTAGAGAATTGGCTACTATCTGTTCATTGTCATTGCTTGGAAATTGCACTTCATCCAAATGATTTTCCTCTAAACCCTCAAAATCCTGATTATGAGGATTCTCACTAAGATCAATAAAGGGTTTTGAAACCTCTTGCATTTCAACCAATGTGATGTTTGCTTCGGTTGACTCCATAGCATGCTTCTATGGAATATATTTCCTACCTTCATCCAAAATTGAACTCAACATTCATGGTATTTGACTCTCTAAGACAGCATCCTAACAAGCCCCTATGAAATTCTTCCCTGCTTCGTATTTCCCTGTGAAATGATTAGGAATTTCTTCCATTTCCTCCTCGGAAGCTTCTGAATGTTTCACTAAAATTTTCTCATGACATGCATACAGCGGCATTCTTTGTAGATTCACTGTTGTGGCAGCTTCATCCAGAGCATATGTAGTATGCATTCTTATATATCTCTCAGCGGTTTCATCTAGTGACAAATCCAAAACTATTCATTTTTCCACTGAAATGGCATTTTTCACAATGCTTTTACAGGGTGAGAAATCCAAAACTCCTTGCTTTTCCACGAAAGCAGCAATTTCATGTCATGCCTCTGTGCTATGCTTCCCCGCATTATCCATGTCAGCCCCACCAAGTAACAACTTTAATGTTCCCTGAATTTCTGAACATCCAAAAACAACATCATTTTCTTGAGCGGATCTACCCATATTACAAATTTGTGCTTCCACATTCAGAAAATCCCTAGTTATTAGATACTTAGTAATCTTCTCCTTCTCTTCATCCCATGCCTCACACAAATCATGACTGCCTTTCACTTCTTTTTTCTCATCCAACATAAAATTCGACACTGAACTAACTGCCTCAGTTACTGGATTCTTGCAGTTAACCTGTGTCATATGCATCTCTACATCATTTACATCAATCACCAACTCCAACATCCTGTGAATATTTACAAATGCAATATCTTCATGTGTAGTTACTCCATCATACTCACTTCTTTCATCTAGTAGGTTATCTAAACCTCCTCTCATTTCTGCCTTTTGAACACTCTCAAGGGACTCCTCTTTGACATGCTTCACAGCAAAACCTGACACCCAATGGCTTTCTATATGTCCCAAAACATCTATCACTTCACGAGAATATCCATTCACAATGTTATTCTCTCTTGCCCCCTCAACTGACCTATCCCTCTTTCTTGAAAACTCACAGATTTTATCTTTTGTGTTATCACTTGCATCCAGATTATTAAGGCAGCCTACAAAGGTGCACTATTTCTCCCCATCTACTAATTGGGCTAGCATTCCTTGCATTTTGGCTGCTAAATGATCCTACTGAGAAGGCACTTTGGCATGCATTGTTGTCTGATATTCCTTGCTTACATCAAATATCAAATCTGGCATTTCCTCGATGTCTGCCAAAACAGTATGCTTAGGTGAAATAGCTAAATGTGTCTAATTACTCTCATCTAACAAAGATTCTAGGGTTCCTCTCATTTCCGCTCCTACAATAACCTCCTGGGCACCTTTTCCTGAGGCTCCACTTAATTCCTCCATAGCAACACAATCCTCATAAGGCTCAATGAATTGTTCCTCCAAATTTTCTTTCTTATTTTCATGTAATAAAAAATATGGCATCCCTTGAATTTGAGTGTGTTTAAAATCTTTTCTCTCTTCATGAGAATATACATCCAAGGTTGCATTGTCCAACCTCTTTTCAATCCTCATGAATGGACACAAATCTCCTCCTCGTTTATTCCCTACCTCCATCCAGTTCTTGCTGCTAATAGACATTTTTTCTTCCTTCTCATTTGATGTACAATCTTCTGTTATTTTTATATTAACATCATAAAACCATAATGGGAAGCCCCTTGCACATTGTTCTCATATCTTTTAAATGAGCATAACTTTGACAGTCCTTGCATTTTTGGAGAAAGAATATCTTCCTGTGAAACCCTATCTAGCTACTTCTCCTGGCTACCACCATCACCTTCGTCCCATACAGAATATGACATTTGTGTGTCTACTTGACCAAAAGCAATGCTTGCTTCATGCTGAGATTGAACAAAAGGATCAAAATCTCTCCTTTTAGGGGGCATTATCACCGTGCTTTGATGCTTGCCTCTTTTCCCTTCTCTTCTATCCCAGGACTTCAAAAAGTTTCCAGTGCTCATCCTTTCTGTCTCCTCTGCCCACAGAGAGTTCAACAACATTTCATCCTCAAAATTTTCTGCTCCTTCAATTTGAAAACCCAAACCTTCATTTCCGCTATTCTTGTTTCCAGCATTTACTTGTGTTATTGAATCTTTATTTGGTGCTAGGTTATAAGGATAGGAACAGGCCCCAATCATGGGAACATACTCAACATACTTGTTTTCTGCAGGCCTTTGAATCCATGACTGAGGAGGAATCGACCGCAAAAAATGAACCATGTTGCTAAGAGAAATTTGACAAAATTGGCAGCTCTTTAGTGTTTTCTCTCAAATCCATCACTGACTGTTCATAAACTTGCTGATTCTTCTTGCCTGTATTCTCAAAATCAGGTTTGTTCTCACTTGTATTATGAAACTCATCTCCCAAAATGTCTGACAATTTTGAATGTAAAGACTCTTTATTTGAGCCCTTTGACACACTCCACATATTAGCCTCTATTCGATCATCTGAGCTACTTGTCAACTCACCAATGTCTGGTCCAAACAAGTTTCCTTCAGTGCTTAGATTGGCTTCATCTTGTTTGGTCCAAACAAGTTTCGAAAATTGTTTTAAAAAATATTTCACGTTTAGCTTTTATGATTTTTTATTTTCTATGTCCTATTTTTCTAGCAGCAAAACTCAGAAGTTCCATGATGTTACAAATCCTTCACATCAACACTGTGGACTTTGTTTACCTCCACCAGTGGCAGAGGTTTCCTTGCTTGGAACAACTTCTTCAAGTAAATTGAGCAAATCACTGGCTCCTGTAAGTGACTTTAGGATTCTAGTATATTGTACTTTCGTCCAATTATCTTTAGCATTTGTTATTGATATCTGTGTAGACAGCTTTTTCTATACTTCCATATTAGATTATTTAATAGCTTCTGATTCAGTCCTAAATAATCATTAGTATAGAAGCTAATGTGTATTTTCTTTAAACAGCTTATGTTTTACTTGAGTGATTGTCTTCTAGATTCTTTATACATGGCTTCATTTTCATTTCCTAATAATATATACCTGTTCATATTTCCATGTGAAACTAGAACACAGGAGGTAATGTTGAGACTTCCCTTGCCAACGGAGCTGCTGGAAGATCAGTTGTATTGCCAGCTAGTGCATCTTGGTATGAAATTTGTTTCTTGTCATGGAATATTTGTTTAGTTTTCCAACACCCCCCTGGATTGGTGCAAAGTAACATTACACATTAAGTTTAGTGAATATAAGCTTCCATATGATTTAGGAGTTTGTGGTGGAATATTACATATCTTACTGAATATTTAGACATTAATAGTTGTTGCAGGGGCTCCCGTGCTGCACAGGAAAAATCATTTAGTATGAGGATCCCAGCTGTTCAAGGCTCCTCTAATCCTAAAACAAGTTCATCTCATTCACTTTCAGTGTCTCCAACATTAAATCTCCCTTCCTTGGGGGTGGAAGCTGCGGCATCAGGGTTGAGTTCTGATCATGGCAAGCTGTTGGTCAATAAGGGTGGGAAATCATCAACGTTTATATCTAAAAAGCATATTGATTCCAAACCTAATAAATGAGTGGAACAGATATAAAATTAAATTCATAGGTATCAAAACAATTATGAAGAACGCTTTGCAGAACCATATGGTGAAGGTTTCTCTAAAGCTATTTCTTTAGAAGCAGAGGTGCCTCCCTTTAAGGAAAAATTCTAATTTTCAGTGGATGATTATAGTTCTAAATATTGTTCTCTTCATCAAAAGTATGTAAACACTTTGCACCCTTAATGGTGACGGTGACAGCTTTGGAGTTACTGATCATAAAGCAAAGGAAAGATTAGTTTCAACTGCTGAAAAGACATGTAGGTTCTATCCATAATTGTGAAAATAAGCTTATGTTAGAGGAAAGACTAGTTTCAGATGCTGTAAATACTAGTACAAGCTCTATCCAAAATTTTGAAAATGAGTCTATGTTAGAAGCAACCGATAGAAGTACAAGTACTGGTTTCAAATTCTCAAGAAAGTAGAAATTGCTAGAGATTCTAATGCTAGTTCTGGAAAGCTAGAATGCTTGGAGAATCTGGTGTGTAATATCCTTCCAGAATTTTATATGAATGGCTCAGATTTTGGAGAAAATAGTATAATTTCAAACATATTGTCTTTGAATTTTGATTCAGATGATAGTGTATTAAATAGTCCTCATAATTTAGCAAATTTGCTCCTTGTTGAGACTGATAAATGAAATGGGCTATCAAAGGAAATATCAAGTTCATGGAAGTCTCAGAATAGCAAGCAATCAAGATTTTTATTTGCAAGGTCAGAAGGTTCTATAGAAAGATCAAGCCATTATTCCACTCCCAATTTGGCATCGTCTAGGCAATTGCAGAGGGAGTGGGAAAATGGACAAGATGTTTTGGAAAGCACAAATGGACATGAACTATTGAATATTAATGGACTATATAATAATGCTTCTTCCCCAAAGGTGCAAGGATATCAGAGTACTTCAGAGGGAAGCACATTTTTGGTTCCTTAAGAGGCCAAGGGTGAGTTTTGTCTTCTTTTGTTTTTGGATATTAGTAATTTCCTTTTAATAATTGTGTTTTACCTCTTGCTAATATGGCATTTACAGCTTTTTTTTTCCTTTTATCCAGCCATTTTAAGCCTTTGTATTTTTTCAACTTTGTTATCTATGGATATATACTTATTTTTATGGATCTAAATACAAGAGATAACCATTTTCAAATGAGCCTATCTTTTAAGATATAACACTGCACAGGGGATGTCCCTAAGTTGCACTGGGACATTACCAATGTCATGTAGGATTGTCAGATATCCCTTGGCCATCTTGGGGACTTCTTAGCATCACTTTCCAAAATCGGTGCCTAAGAGAAAATAAATATAAGGCCTTAGTGCTACACTCACTCACCAACACATTACCCCTTACTAAGAGACTATTCAATCTCTAATTCAGCCAAGATTTAGATTTTTTTCTTTAAATTAGCTAGGTCAGACCCTCTCTTACTCTTACCGTCTACTCTGCCCTGCCTCTATCCTCCAGCAGAAACATACCCTATGTTACAATGTTGTACTAATGGTAGGTTTTGAACAATTATTCATGAACTTTGAACTTTGTACTTGTAAATATAACTCCACACCAAAATACGAGACCCAGGTCTTAGTGAGGCTCTTATATTCCATTGAAGAAGTAATGCATCCCACGTGGGGAGTCAGAGTGGAAGGCGTAAACATGCCATAGGGCCTGAAGGGAATTGGAACTTAAAACTATTTCATAATCAGATAATTAGGGCAAGGCACTTTCACATTCCACTCAAGCAGGATGGAGACATGCTTTATTACCCTTACGAAGAAATAGTTTCTTGTAGGTAGTTCAAATGGGGAATATGAACCTCATCATGATTTTCTCTATCCTTTGCTTCATCATAAATGTGCATTTCATGGTCAAGTAAATTCCTTCATTTTGAAAGTCACAAATCTTGATAATAATATGCCTTTATTCAACTGTGCATTATAAGAACAATGTAGAATACCAGTCTCTCCAACCTTTTCGATAGGTTTAGTCAATCTCAAAAGCTTACTAGAATCTAAATTTTAGTGTAGTCTTATTTTAGGTGACCATACATTCTAAGGAAAGTTTAGTTCTTATCAATGGTTATTTCTCTCTGTGAACTGTTGTCCAATCATCATGGAAGCTGTTTCAGATCCTGTACATCTCAACACAAAGTTGATATATATTTTGTTATACCTAATAGTTTGCAAGTTTTTCAAGTTTAATTCATGCTTAACTAGTTGTCCTGCATTTCAAATAACTGGTATCATCACCTAGAAGCCAAATATACAACCCTTTAAAGGTTTCTCTAAAGACGCAATGTTGTAGGAGCAGGGTATTTCTCTTTATATTTGCAACATGACTCTCTAATTATTGAATCCACTGTTAGTGCCCTTATAGCCAAGGAATAATGATTCACAAAGCATAAGTCCTCCATACAAAATGGTACCTTTGAAACAGTAAATGATTCAAAGCTAAATACTTGCAATACTTGCAATTCCCCAAGTCAAAATACTTGCAATTCTTTGAATTCTAGGTCTAGAGATCATTTTTGCAAGACATTATGGTGCATAGGGAGTCAAGTCTCTAATTTTGCAAATGGTAATCGTTGAGTCTCCATTAGCAATAATTTTTTGAATCTTCCTGGCTCTTAGAATGTTTATCACTTGATTTAAAGCTAAAATAGGCTTCACAATAAAATAGGATTCACAATAAGAGAAGAAACCTTTTGCAGTTTGATCGCAACCATAGACTTGCTTATTATGGAACCTTCTCAAAGAAAAGGTGAATATACTTTGCATAATTTTAAGTTTATTAATTATCAATCCAACAGGTTGTGTTTTAATTTTGATAGCCCATGATGAGGAACATCTAAAACACCTTGAAGCTCATGGATTCTTAATATTGTAGTAGACAAGAGCGAAAGTTTTGTTTCTGACTCTTTTTTTTTGATGCAGTGATGGCATTGGGCTTTGAAATTATTTCAGGAAGGACTCTTCTTTGGACTATGAGAATGATAGTGAGTAATAATGGGAAGAGGTACTCATCACTAAATCTCTTTGGTAAGAGTATTTGTAGTATTTTTATTAGCTTTAGTTACAGGGAAAATTGTACATAGCTCTCAGGAATTGGTTTATCATAAATACTAGTTACTAGTAAGTTGTAATACTAATAATTATGTAGTTTGTAGATTGATATCTATCATAAATTTGTTTAAATATCATCATTTTCAAGCAATAACAACTTCTTAAAAGGTGCTAGCTCAATGGTAGAGCTCCTGCCTAATTATAGGCAGGAGGTTGGTGGTTCGATTCCTCTGTGCCCTATCATAAATTTGTGACTACAAAAATGATTAAATTCACATATGTACGACTATTAGTAGCTAATTTCCCGTATCTTAGTCATATTTAGCTTAGTCATTAATATGTCAACATCTAGTAGTTTATTTAGTCGTATATTTGGTCATTAATGGTTGCAATCAGTAACTAAATCAACAACTAAATCAATGACTAAATCAGTGACTAAATCCATGACTAAATCAATGACTAAATCCATGACTAAATCATTAACTATCAATGACTAAAACAATGACTAAATCATTGACTATCAATGACTAAAGCATTGTCTATCAATGACTAAATCATTGTCTATCAATGACTAAATCAATGACTACTAAGTCAAGCTATTAATGACTAGTGAAATACGACTAGCTATAAGATAGTGGAAATTTGCTACTATTAGTCACCGACTCAAAAATAGTCGTTTATAGCCTGATTTTAGTCATTTTTTAGTCATTAATTTCTCTTTTTCTACTAGTGTTGAGCTTGTCAACCAATTAGAAGACATGCCTAATGAGAAAAATGGTGAAAGGTTTGCAAGGTTTGGGTCTTCATTACGTGGAACACGTTCGTATTGGAACAAAAGTAGAGTTGAACTCACAAATATGATCAATCAATAAGGTACACCAACGTTCTTCTTCACCCTTAGTGCAACTGACACAAAATGGCCAGATTTGCGTGCTCTAATGCCTGCTAAATGTACTACTGGTTTACCTCAAGAATATAAATCAAAGGTTCACAACATCATATCAAATACACATATTACATCACAGTACAAGCACAATAGATTCAGATCATTTCTTCAAGAGGTGCTTCAAAAAGGTTTTCATGTAACAGATTCTTGGTGCAGGTATTATACCATCTATTCCTTCTTATTTTTTCTCTTCCTATTTTTCACTTTATACAATCTATTTCTAATACATGATTTTTCCTCCCATGTAGATATGAATGGCAACATAGAGGATCCACACACATTCATGGTTTTATTTGGTTGGAAAATGTACCAAATATGGATACGTTAGATTGGGAAGATGTTGTTGCAGTTGAAGTTGCAATTTTTTTTTGACACATATGTGACTGCTTGGAATCCTTTTAATTCCCAGTTTTCCACATCTGGGTCACACCATTCTACTGCAAATGATCCATGCAATCTCGTATCACCATCGATATTTGCATCAAAATACTCAGCTAACTATGAAGAACTTGTCAATTTTGTTCAAAGGAACACCAGATGTTCAGAGTCAACTTGCCTTCGCAAAAAAGGAACATCTTTTCAATGTCACTATGGGTTTCCATATGAGCTACAAGCTACTTCTTCGTTATTCATTGATCCAAATGGACAGAAAACCTACAATCCTGCAAGAAATGATCCCCTTTTAAATATTCACAACCCTAATATGGAGGGCTAATGTTGATTGCCAACCTATTCTTTGTAAACATATTGTTCTCAAATACATTTCAAAGTATGCATCAAAAGCAGAGCCAAAATTAGAAACCTACCATGCAATTCTCTCTCGCCTTGCACATGTTGCACCAAGTGACAACCCCATTCTTCATCTAATCAAACAATTCCTTGCACAAACAGTTGCAAAAAGAGACATTAGTGCACAAGAGATGTGTCACATGCTGCAAAAACTTCCTCTTGTGCTTTGTAGTCGTCACTTCTTTTCCCTAAATGTGAGCCAAACTGTCTTCCATCATGTTTCTAATGACACTAATAACACCCCTCCAACACCCCCCTTCATTTTTTATTACATGCAAAGACCCATTTTTCTTGAACATCTAACTCTGCTTGAAGCTGCTCGTTCTTGGTCTTTCTCTCCTAATAGGAAAACAAATCCATGGAAACAAAACTTGTGTGACAATATTGTTAGAGTCTATCCACATTTCACTTCCATTCCTCCCTTTGATTCTTCATCTTTTGAACCATTTTGTTGGAGTGAACTTCTTTTATACAAACCTTTTCGGTCCATCCCTCATGATATTGGAACCACAACTTCTGAAATTATTTCTCATTGGCATCACATTGAAGGCACATATGTTGTGTGGCATAATCAATGTGCAAAAGAAGAACCCTCTGCACCTCTATCTGATAATTCAAACTCCAATGCTATTACCTTTCTATTGCCCCATACCATGGACGAATGGGAACTTTTCTCTCAAATGCATCCATGCAATAAAATCCAATTTGATCACCTTGAAATGCTTGGGCATCGTGAATTTGACAAAAATCACAATTGGTCAAATAACAATATACCCACACATTTGGATGAGACAGCAACATCATTCATTAACCTTAACCGCTTGTCCGTCCAACTACATGAAGACACCCCATCCTTCTCCAATTCACCTAATTCCTTATCTCCCACACAACACATAGCCTTTGACATTGTCATGTCCCATTTCAGAAACACTACATATACTCAACCGCTAAAATTGGTGATTCAAGGTACTGTAGGCACCAGAAAATATTAACTCACATCTTGCCTAAAATTTGCACTTCAAACTGCATCTAAACAAAATCCCTCCCCACTTCTTCTCCTTGCTCCAAATGGTGTTGCCACTTTTAACATACATGCATCAACAATACATTCTGCTCTTTGAATACCCATTGGTGAAATGCATCCTCTTGAAGGACAATCCCTTTCAAAATTTCAATAAGAACTTCGCCATATTCTCTATATTCTCATAGGTGAAATGAGCTTTATTGGCCCAAAACTGTTAACTCAAATTGATGCACGCCGTATGTCAAGCTTTCCCCTCAAAATTTACAATCCCATTTGGTGGTTGCTCCATAATTCTTCTTGGTGGCTTCGGACAATTGATTCCTATAAAATACATTCCCGTGTATGCAGGCTCATCCGTTGGAATTACTCTTTGGCGTACATTTGATACTTTTATCACGCTCGAAACAATTTTCTGACAACAAGGAAATAGTCCTTCTCAAACTACCTTTCGACAACTCCTGCTAAACCTTCGAAATGCAACCCTAAATATTGAAGACTGGTCAATCCTAATGACAAGAACAACCTCATTCCTTTCACATGTCAAAAATTCTTCATTTGAACAATCTATCCACTTGTATCCCACAAATAGCTCTGTTGCACTGCACAACAAACACATGCTGAAACAACGTAATATGCCAATTGCACATTGCTTTGCAGAACAAAGGAACAAAAATGTCCATCAATTTATTGATGATGAACAATTGGAATTAAAGGTACTTCTTGCTAAGATATTTCCTCTGTTTGAACCACTACAAGATGAGTTTTCTTCTTCTCTCGCTCAACTTCATCCTCCTGAACATATGTCTGAAGTTGAGAACTGAGCTTCGCTAGACCTAGTTTAAATGCTTCCCCTCTTTGAAGAACTTCCATCTCTTGCAAAGACTGACCACTGCCATAGGTTTCTATCGCAGCTTTGCCTTTCTCTTTCGACTGCAATGTTGAGGAAGAAGCTGTTGTTCCTTGCTGTCTTGCTTCTCTTTCCATGTTTTCCCCATCAAGCTTATCCTTTGCTTCAAATTTCGATCTTCTTTTACAAAGGGTGGTTTCCTTAATTTCTTTCTGATATTTAAAAACAAGATATTTTACCTCTGGATCAATGATCTTATCCAATGCTTGTTGAAAATCAACAAATTCCCTGTACATGGAATCATCTGGAAAATCTTCATGTGTATAATTCAACTTAGCCTTTTCTTGAGCAAAAAGGCTAACGAGAAAAGCGTTAGGATCATGCGTCCTTTTGGAAGCTTCTCCCAGTATCATAATTGTAATCTCCTTTCCCAGCACAGTTGCATGAGTAGAATTCTCTATAACCAAACAATCTAGAGACAAAGGAAACCTAGGCCAACCCTTCATCTTGTTCTTAGCCAATTTTGGATAAGAGCCATAAATAACCGTTTGAAAAGCAAATTCTTGTAACACCATTCGGTCTTGAACAATTCTCGGCAACAAATGGACGGTATTGCTTCCCCAAATTCTGAAATAAGAGAAATATTCTCCCACGTACCAATCTCCATGAACATCAATTAAAGCCCTGGCTTTTGCTGAAAATGCCAAAGCATCGGCTTTGAAAATCATATGATACATGGACCCTAAGAAAAGGTCGCAGATGTCATATATACAACGAACAAAATTATCCTCCCACAAGTTGGCACAGTAAATATGAACCGGTGGACAATTCTTCTCCCAATTCCAACCCAAATTAGGAAATTTCGAAGTCGTACAAAAAACATCCATGACAAATGCCGATATATAAAATTGCTATTTTTTTTACTTTCAGGTACTTTTCGATTTGTTGTTGTAAGTTAAGAGATAATATTTAGGTTGAATTGAAAGACTCACCTGTAAGAATAATGTGCTAGGCTGTCGGAACCCACTCTGATTTGAAATATGTGCAATTTGCCTCACCATATAATCGGCAGAACATAGTGTCCAATAGTGAAAATGGTTCCCTGAACCATGAAATAGGGTAGGCAATACTTGGTTTTGCAGGAAACAAGATAGGGTTTCCATCCATGATTTTACCACCTATTCGTAACTGAAATGAGATGCTGCTTCATCAAGGAACTTACAACTCAGTAACTGTTTTGGGGGACTAAGAGTGTAACCATTATCAAAAAATTTAGGTCTAAACGAGTCCAAAAAAACACTAATGTAATCATTGAAAACTCGCTCTTCAGGCTTAGTGTGGTCGAGTGCGCACTTCACTACATCTATGTAGGGCATAAATGTTGGTCTGGCGGCAATTAGATGGAGATGTGAACTCTTAATGTTGATGTAAGCCGGTTCATCCTAAGGAATAGCCGAGAGATCGTCATTATCAAAAATTTAATAAATTCTCGACCAGTCTACATACACGTTTTTAGAAATTCGCCTGGTAGTGTCTGTAAAAATTCTAGCATTTGGGTCCTTGGACCTTTGTTCTTAGAGAGCCATTTTTGACCTTCTCTTTTTGGGCATCAAAGAGGCCATTTATGCTAGAAATATCCCAAATCTAGTCCAACCTTACTAAAATATACAACCAATGACAAATGTAAGGTGCAGCAAATAGAAAGCACAGTAAAATCATAGATAAAACAAACAGTAAAAACCTAAAAAATTGAAACACACTATATAGCCAAATCCTCAACGACAAAACAAATCTAGACCGTGGATATAGGGAAAAAAAAATAGATGAGACTAGGGTGGGAAAGAAAAACTGAATATAGAACCTTTTATTAACACAAACTGTAAATTGTGAAAGCAAAAAGTTGAAAGGTAAACTGATAATAAATTTATCAATTTACCTTTTCGCATTCCGCTTTGCGGAAACTCTACCTTGGGGAAAGTTGAAACTGTACGTTTAAGAAAAATAAGGGTAATATATTTGTAGCGACCCATGTTACCTCGGAAAGCTGAAAGCAGAAAAATAAAAACTTCAAATTTCCTATTTCCCCATACGGGACGGAGATCAATATCAACATTAATATTAACACTAACAATATTTTAGTTTTCATAAAATGATATAAAATTCTTAAGCAAAAACATTATTGTGCTATTGGATTTCCGCTTTGGAAATCGGAAAGGTAAACTGATAATCAATTTATCATTTTACCTTTCCGCATTCCGCTTTCCAATGCAGAAAGCGGAAAGCGGAAAGGTAAAGTGATACTCAACTTATCAATTTACCTTTCCCCATTCCGCTTTCCAATACCAAAAGAGGAAAGCGGAAAGCGGAAAGGTAAACTAATAATCAATTTATCAATTTAACTTTCCGCATTCCGCTTTATGGAAACTCTATCTTGGGGAATCTTGAAACTATTCGTTTAATAAAAATAAGGGTAATATATTTAAAGTGGAACATTGTCATGAAACAGTTTCAACTTTCCCCAAGGTAGAGTTTCCGCAAAGCGGAATGCGAAAAGGTAAATTGATAAATTGATGATTAGTTTACCTTTCTGCATTTCGCTCCTCTCTTTCGGCATTGGAAAGCAGAATGGGGAAAGATAAATTGATTATCACTTTACCTTTCCACTTTCCACATTGGAAAGCAGAATGCGGAAAGATAAATTGATAAATTGATTATCAGTCTACCTTTCCGCTTTCTGCTATAGTAGAATACTATTTTTTCTTAAGAATTTTATATCATTTTATGAGAACTAAATTATTGTTAGTGTTAATGTTAATGTTGATATTGATCTCCATCCCAAATGTGGAATTAGGAACGTGGAACATTGCCATGAAACTTCCGCTTTCTGAATTATGAAAGTCCACTTTAAACAAATAGTTTCAACTTTCCCCAAGGTAGATTTTCCACAAAGCAAAATCCAGAAAGATAACTGTGACAAAGTTGCCTGGTAAAAACGCAAAGAAAATTCATTGACGACATTTTTTTTTTGGAATTCCATTGTTGGATTGCGGGAAACTATTTTTTTTCAAAGAATTATGTCCATCCCGCATCCTGCAACCCGCAATGCGAATTGCATGATATTGAAGTTTATAATTTGTCAATTTTTTCATCCCGCAAATTGCAGGTTGCGGGAACACGCAACAAAAATCACAAAATAAATCTCTACTCCCGCAACCTGCATCCCACAATTTCCACAATCTCCATCCCACAATTGCATGATCCGCGATGACAAAAGTACTGAAGTTTTATTCAATCTCCATATTTTGTCAAGTTTTTCATCCCGCAACCCGCATCCCGCAAATTGCGGATTGCGGGAACATGCAACAAACATCACAAAATAAATCTCTTCCCGCAACCCGCATCCCGTAATTTACAGGATGCAGGTTGCGGGAAGTGATTTATTTTGTGATTTTTGTTGCGTGTTCCTGCAATTTGCATCCCGCAATTACGGGATGTAGAATGCGGGATGACAAAAGTACCAAAGTTTTATTCAATATCCATATTTTTTCAAGTTATTCATCCCGCAACCCACATCCTGCATATTGCGGGTTGCGGTAACACACAACAAACATCACAAAATAAATCACTTCCCGCAACCCACAAATTGCGGGATGCAAAGATATTTTGTGTGCGCGAGCCGGACATCTCACAACCTGCATCCCGCAATTGCAGGATGCAGGTTGTGGGAAGTGATTTATTTTGTGTTTTTTATTGCTTGTTCCCGCAGCCCACAACGCACGCAAAAATTCAAAGAATTCAACTACATTAAATCATAGAAACCATGAAAAATCTTATGGGGACCCCTAAAATGACTTGAAGGATTCAGAAATATTTCATTCCATGTAACATTGGGGTTTTCTTAGGTTTTCTCCTTTGGTTTTTAGGTCTATAAATGAACAATGCCAACACGAAAATTCTCTTGCAGATAATTTGTTGCGGTAAATATTCAATATTTTTACCCTCTTGGCGTTCTTTGCACCTCCTGTTGCAAATGCTAGTTACTCCATTGGTGTTCTTCTCTTGGAAAACATTGAGGATACGATGAATAACTTCATTTGAGCCATCTATTTGCTTAAACACTTGAACAATTGAACTCATATTTAATATTATAGTAATTACAACATGTGCTCATTATACTTAAATATGTATCATACCTGTGTCACCCAAATTTTCAACACGCATCATACCCTTGTTACCTGAATTCAATGCTTCGTACCTTCCCAATATTGATCCCTAGGTCCCTAGTTACCATTTTCTCATCTTTGCCTGCATTCTAAGACAAATGAATCGGGCTTGTCTTTTCCACTGCAAGACAAATGAAACAAGATCGGGTTTAGTATAGTTTTTTCATCAGCAATTAATTTAGAAGTAAAGATGAGTCATATAAATCTACCTTTCCATAGCCATAATCTCAAATTCAGATTTTGTGGTTAGCAAATTTTTAGTAATATAGAGTTGTGTTACAGGAAGTAATGTGCACAAAATTTAGTTTTTGAATTATAATGTCACGGTGAATGGTTTGTGAATATCTAATGAACCTTGTTGATGTTTACAACGCCGGGTTTGTTGATATCACACAATTGTGTTTCTTTTTTTTAGGTATTTATGTTAAATTTTTAGTGAATTTAGTGATGATTTATTTCCTTTGTAATGAATTTAGTTATGATTTATTTCCTTTGGTAGTAGTAGTATAACTACCAGAATTTTCGTTGAAATTAAATTTAGTATAGATTCTATGAACAATATATATTTTGTCTATCAAATTAGGTCAAATTATTTATAGATGGCATGGTATCTTAAGGGATCGATTGAGATCACTATGGATGATGGCCCATAGAGCTTAGGGATAATTGATTAGAATTAGGTGAATGGAAGTTCCACAATGGTAGTGACACTTGATGGATGATGGGTAACTAGATTTTTATGGGTAGACATTGAGAAATATTTTGTCAAAATATGTGAGAGAGATAATGAAGAATATGTGTTTTCTTATGAAAGGATATATATGTCTTCGAAATATTGAGGGGTTGGATATATACATTATGGATTTATTCCTTAAAATGACAAGTTCCAAAGGATTGACATTTGGATATCTACATTAATATATTAAAAACTAAATCCTTCAAAATAAAACCAAAACTAGAAATCAATAACTAAGTTGTAACTGATTATTACTATTAAATGAGTTGAATGTTTCGACATTTCATTTTTGAAAATGAATGTCTCAAGGAACACCTATGGATACGACAATTTGCGCAACTAATACTATGGAACCAACATCACAGCTTTGAGTGCAACTCTCTTTAGAAATTGGCATTTGTCATGTTCTTGCTATTAAATAGAATGCAATGGCAATGATCAATGGTGCTTCCCTGGTACTGTGGCTGCACTGTGACTGTGACGGTTACGGTCACCTATTTGTGCCTTATGAACAATATTTATCTCCCTAATACTAGCAAGAAACCATGATCTCTAAAATTCCAAATTTCTTTTTGAGTTTTCTTATGTTTCCTATTTTTGTTTTCATCATCATTGCATAAAGAAATTTTATCATATTGTTCCATGCATTTTTCCACTACTTATACTTCTAGAAACAGAAATGTAAGATTCTATACCATTACAATTCTCCCTACTACATTTATCCCTATGGATGAGAAACATAATTATAATTTCTTAATTTGACAGACTCTGAATAAGGAGTACCGTTATGAATTTTCAATATCATCATCAAATATCATAATGTATTTTCAATGCCATGGTTACATGACTTGGGAATGGGAATGACTTGATAAAGCCAAAGAGTAAGAGGCTTTCAAAAAATTCTAGAAAAGCATTGAGGTAACACTTCACTTATAAAAAAAGCTCAAAATATATTAAAAAGTAGGCTAATGTATGTTCAACTCTGGTAAAAATATGGGACTAACTCGAATCGTGAATGAGTCTTATACTAACAAAACAAAAAAGAATCTATTAATTTGTAAGATCCAAATACAGGTTAATCTATGTGTTTTGTGTTGATAAGTGTGATTTTGTGTTCAACAACTTTTGTGGATCTGTGAAAATTTTCCATTAAAAGTCACGTGACTATGAAAATAGCATGACCACCTAATTTCGACAGCATATTGAAGGCTCATAACGATTCCCTTGGCACCAAAATTTGAATTGGACTCCTCACATGCTTGGGAGAATTGAATAGCTCCTTCATGTACTTGGAGAACCAATTCAGTGGAAAATGTGTTCACATTGGGATCTAGATGTTTGTTGGTCTCCATTTGGCCTATAAAAGGAAGCCATGGGAATGCATTTTATAGCATTGATTTAAGAGAAAAGTTATGCTGCAAGAGTTGCATTGAGAGCTCAACTTTCAATCTATTTCTTATTAGTAGTTCACATGGAAATCTCCCTTGCTTTCTTCCTCTAAGAAGCAAGAGTTTTCCACATTGCTCCAAGTTTGTTATCTTGCATTTATGTGGACAAAAGGGACCTCCATAAGGGACATTATTGGCTTCCCTTTGAATCCTTCACCTCCTAGGCGACACCATGGTAACAAGATTTACCATTTCCAATCATCGTTTGATTTAGCACTCTGTCTCTTTTGTTTTCTTATAATAAGTGTGTAAGGTAGGTCCAATAAAGTTGAACTCTCTTCATAGAAAGTAATGCAAGCAACCTCTATGGTGGATCCTTTGACCTCATCATTGTGCAATGAATTCCTTCCAAATAAATGGTGTCCACATAAAAACAAACCGATTATCCCCCACTACTATCTCACCAATGAATGTGCAATAAGATAGACCCATGAACCAAGGATACTGACGATCAATGATAAAAGCATGCCTCCACATGTGCGAAAGAGAGAGAGAGAGAAACAAAGAGATCGCTCCACCCATGATGATAGATAATATCACCAATGGATCATCCAAGTCTAGGAATAAGAGAGAGTTCGAATAGAAACCCAACATACTCCATCCATGAATGAAAACTACCTCCAATAAACTAGAATGCTCTGTTGAAGGAAAATTAGTAAAAAAAAAGATGGGTGCTCTTCCCACTTGGAAGATTTTTGTAGGTTTCATCAAGGACATAATATTGTAGATTGTGAGTTAGTATTTTATACACCCATAATGGAAAATAAAATTCAAAGCAAGAAATAAATAACATAAAAATGGGCATGTTTTTATGGTTGAGCATTCACTTTGGGGGAGCACACTAGTAACCCTAGAGTTACATTTTGGTGCAATATATGGTTGTCCATGATGTGAGATTACTTTTGGTCAACATCGTACTTGAGAGAATATCGATGTATTGGATGTCTATAGTTCAAAATTCCAAATGGAATTTAAATAAAATTAGAAAGAAGTGTTACAACTCCATGTGGACTGGTAAAAGAGTGAAGGGAGGCATAGTGACTAGTGAAATGGACAAGATTTGTCCCTTCAAAAAAATATGGAGATTGGGGTTTGAAAATCGTTTACATTTTTATTATGTAACACTGACATGCAAAAGTTTATGGGGGGTAAAATGACGAAAAAAAAATATTTAGAAGGGTTGTCAATGGTATATTGGTTCAAATGGTCAGGAAACAACTACATGGATCATATATTATTTGGAAAGCATTGGTTAGGACATTTGCTTTGGTTGGTAAGTGGGATACATGGAAAATAGGGAATTGAAGAAAGGTAAAGATTGAGGAGGACCTTTGGATTGGTTGTAAGGGTAATTATATAAATTATCAGAGGCATGTTTGTAGAAATTACATGATCAATGAGGAATTGTTGTCTACTAGGATGAGTTACAATATGATTATTAAATATTCATGGTGAAATAGCTGAGGAATGGATTTAATATGTTAATCTATTGCAACACAATGAAATCAAACTATCAGACGAGGAAGGTTGACTTTAATGGTTTAATATTCCAAGCATTGGGGTATATATTGTTAAGATGGGAGATTCGAATAAAACAGAAGAGGCTTTGGTTTCTAAGAGGATTTGGTGGTGGAAAACTATTTTGAAATTGGAATCCCTATTAAAGACACAAATATTTCTATAGCTAGCATCGACAAATATAGTTCTCACTTGGGATAATGGACAAAAGATAAGTTGGATAAATATAATGGATAAATTGTGGATCACTTATTTGTGCATTGCCCATATACAAGATGTGTTTGAAAATAAGTTATACAAGTCACATTTGGGAAGAACAATTGGGTTAAGCAGACTCTCTACTTGAATGGGTAACTTAGAGATAACAAGGTGTTGGTATGAATGCTAAATTTTATGCATTGTGGTTATTGATGAACAAAATTTTTTACTTCATTGAAACTAGGTTAAATTTTTTTTACTTAGTTGAAATCATGGTTTATACATACATGCACACACACGCGCACACACACACACACACACGCACACACACGCACGCACACGCACGCATGCGCGCGTGCGCGTGCACACACACACACACACACACACACATGTAATTATTTCTTACTTTTCAATATTCCTCTATGTGCTTTGCATTAATTTTCTGTAATATTTTATGTTTTAGTCTCTGACGACACCAAAGAAAATTTAAACAAGAGCCACGTAGTGGCAATGTCCTCGATATTGCCACATGAAGTTGCAATTTAACTTCATAGCCAACTAGCAATTTTGGAGTAATGGAGATTTTCAACCGATCACTTCACTGGCAAGAAGATTTCGTCATTCATTTATCTAGATTTTATTTTATTTTATCAATCAACATTTATTTATCTCTCTAATGCTTGATAAAATAAATTATTTTATTAATCAACATTCATTTCAAATTATTTTATTGATCAACATTCATTTTTATAGGAGGCTCCAATTTTTCATCCGCCTCTCCATGCTTCTTAGTGATGACTAAATATGCATTATGATTCTTATATTATTTCTCAGAACTTCATATAATTCACATCCACCATATAAACTTTAATGACCCCCATCCTTCATTGTTGATAAAGAAGCGGATTTAATTAAAATATGGACAGACCAAGAACATGTTTGACCTATATGCACAACCTTAGGAAAAGTTTGCACCTCGAGGGATTTGTTTGCTATCGTTGCATGATAGATCAAGAGCTAAGATGGATCTATGTTGGCAATAAAACTATATTAGATGAAATCATAAAAGATGAATGCCACCATGATTATGAAAAACATGTAAATTGCAAAGATGTAAATTATTTAGACATAACAAAATTTGCACTAGTTGAAAGTGATATCTATTAGTAAATTATATAATATATTACCT
>LPNX010761158.1:8989-45179 GCA_001517045.1 Pseudotsuga menziesii | reverse complement strand
CAAGAAAATTCTCACAACATGATGGCGAATAATGTGAGACAATCATTGAGGAATGATGAATTTCAATATCCATGAATAAATGAATTTCAGTATCCATGAATTTCAACAGCCATTTCTTTTGTCAAATGACTATATATATATAGTCGTTTGAAGTCACATATTTTGTTCTCTAGAGTGTGGTTTAAACCATTTCTTTTGTCAAATGACTATTTATATATCAAGAAAATTCTTAAATAAATTCTCTAAACATCCAAAGACACATTATTAATGTGTCGCATCTTGGGCTTTATTGCAATGTGACATAACCCTTGACAAATATCACAACGTGACATAACCCTTCTTGAATGTCGCTAATGTAACATAATCTATGATAAACATCACAATGTGACATAACGCTTATTAAACACTCACTATCACAGTATTAATGCATCAAATATTGGGCATTATCGCAATGTGACATAACCCTTGACAATTATCACAATGTGACATAAACCTTCATGAATGTCGCTAATGTAACATAACCTATGATAAATGTCACAATGCGACATAACGTTTATTAAACGACCACTATCACATTATTAATGTGTCACATATTTGGTTGTGTTGACATATACTAACCAAACGCTGGAACAATCCATGGCTTAACATCGTAATGTGATATAACGATAACGTCACAGTGAAACGTAAACCTTGATAAAACATCAAAATGAGACATAAAATTCTACATTACTATGTAGAATGTGGATGGTTTAAACCATTTTTTTTGTCAAACGGCTATAAATATATTTATCAAGAAAATTCTCACAACATGATGGCGAATAATGTGAGACAAGCATTGAGGAATGATGAATTTGAATATCCATGAATAAATGTTTCAATTGTTGTGATGAATGTCCCAATGCAACAAAACCATTAAGGAATGCACTATTGAGGAATGTCGCAATCCAACATAAGTATTGATAAATGTCGTAATCCAATATATTCCTTTCTAAACGTCGAAATCCAACATAACTCTCTATGAATGTCGCGATGCGACAAAACCATTCAAGAATGTACAATTGACATAACAATTAATAAACGTCATAATGCATCATAACATAATGAATTTCAAATGTCACATTATTGATATGTCACATCTTGGATTGTGTCAATGTATATCATTTTTTAATCCTTAATGAATGTTAGAATGTGACATAACCCTTTGCTATATTAGACATATAACCTTTTCCCAATGTTGTAATGTGACATAACCTTCATAAACATCAAAACGAAACATAATCCTTGATGAACGTTGAATGTCACATAATCAATAAGTCACATATTGGGTTGAGTCATGCCATTAAGGATTATAAATAATCCTTAATGGGACATAACCCTTTTTCATGTTAGACATATAACCCATACTTAATGTCACAATCTGACATAACCACAGATGAACACCACAATTGAACACAACATGATGATTGTCGAATGTCACTTTACTAATGTGTCACATCTTGGGTTCTGTCGGTGAATACCAAATTTTAATCCTTAATGAACTTTAGAATGGGACAACCCTTTATCATTTTAGACATGTAACTTTTACTCAATGTTGCAATGCAACATAAAAATTGATGAACGCCATAATGCAGTATAATACATGATATACATCACAATGTGAACGTCGAATGTCACATTATTAATGTATCACATATTAAGTTGTGTCAGTGTATATCATTTTTTAATCCTTAATGAATGTTGCAGTGTGACATAACCCCATCACATTATTAATGTGTAACACCATGGGCATTGTCGTATACCAATTTTCAGGAATGCGAATCAGAAGGAACAAGTTGGATAAAATAATGATTGGGTGGTTACAAATAATAGAAAGAAATAAGGTAAATATCAGGCAAGACTCAAAAGGTACAAGTTGGATAAAATAATGATTGGGTGGTTACAGCTAATAGAAAGAAATAAGGTAAATATCAGGCAAGAATTACCCTCTCGTACTACGAGGCGTTTGTATTCTAAGGGATGAAATGTAAGTATATAACTAATCCATATAACCTTTAAAGAACGCCATGAGATAACTCCTTACTCCAAAGTCTTCTCTTCAAGTAATATTATATAAAATTAATGTGCCTAAAATTCCATTTAATGTGATGTTTTGAATCTATCATACAACTAAATTTCAAAGTTTAATTTCAAAAATAATAGATTGGGAAATTGTTAAAAGTGTTTTTCTAACTTAGATTGTATTGTTTATTTCTTCAACATAACCATCATAAACATAAACATTAGAATGAAACATAATTATTTTCTTGATGAACGTTGAATGCCACATAATTAATAAGTTGCATATTGGGTTTTGTCACTATATATATCATATATATCATTTTTATATCCTTAATGGGACATAACCTTTTTTCATATTAGACATATAACCCTTACTTGTGACACAATGTGAGATAACCATAAATGAACGTCGCAAATAAACACAACATCATATGTCACTTTACTAATGTGTCACATATTGGGTTGTGTCGATGAATATCATTTTTTAATCCTTAATGAACTTTAGAATGTGAAAACCCTTTATCATTTTAGACATGTAACAGTTTCTCAATGTTGCAATGTGACATAACCATTGATGAACGTCATGCATACATCACACTGTGAATGTGTATATCATTTTTTCAATTTTTAATCCTTACTTAATGTTGCAATGTGACATTTTTAATCCTTAATGAATGAGGAAACCTCCTTTGCAATGCGACATAAGCATTCATGAATGCCACAATGCAACATAATACATTAATCTATACATCACGCCGTGAACGTGAAATGTACCATTATAATAATTATTTTTGTTATTTAAAAAAAACATGTAAAATGAATGAATGGAAATTTAAGTGAATATTTCTTTTATGTTATTAATGCTATGGATTAAAAATGAATTTTTTATTGCAAGAGTAATATTTATTGTATATAATATTTTATTATATACTAATTATTTTTATTATTTTTTCAAAACATCAATATTTCATATTATATTAAGTTAAAATAAATGATGAAAATTATTAATATTATGAATGGATAATTGAGAAATTATTTGATTAATAATATGAATCAATAATGGATAGTTTAATTTTTATGAATTAAATAAAATTTATTAAAATAAATGAATAAAAATTTAAGTCAACCTTTCTTTTTTGTTATTAATAATATGAATGAATAATGCATAAATTAATTTTTATAGATTAAAAAAATTATTGAAAATTTATGATAATGTCATGGTATTTTTTAGAAAAACATAATATTGAAAAAATAATATATATATATTATGGATGAAAAATAGAGAAATAATAGATAGTTAAATTTTTATAAATTAAGAAATTTAGTTAAAATAAATAAATGAAAATTTAAGTGAATAATGAATAATTTATTTTTTATAAAGTAAAGAAAATTCTTAAAAAATTATGATAATATTATAGTATTTTTTCTAAAGTATTATTTTCCAACATCTTAATACATACACAATATTTTTCAAAATTATTAAAATAAAACCTATTTTCATTAAGTAAAATTTTAAAATATAAAATTCTAAAAAACAAAATGAAATTGTCAACTACTTAAAAATAAAAATATTATAATTTTATTTTATTTATATTACACTAAGACACTTGCTCATTATTAATTAATTAATTTTTGCATATGAATATGAGATATTTTTGCATTTTTCCTTGGATAGATGATGAAATAACGACAAACAACAGGCAACTCAGCTTTGCCCACACTGATCCATTTGTTATAGATAGACCATGGATGGAATCCTTTTGCATAACGGATTTGGTCATAATAAACATGATTATCAGCATCTTTAAAACATTTTTAATATAATTATTTTATTCAAATCTTAGTAGCTGAAAAACATTTTACCATTATTTAATTTTTATTATATATAATTAATAAAAGCTTTGATACCTCCCACGTGTAACAATTTATTATTGTTTAAAACAATTTTAATATATTTATAAAAAAAAAAGTGAAGAGACTATGTAAATAATTCGAATCTTGATACTCAAGAAAAAACCACATTATTAAATATATTAATATATTGTAATGACAAAAAGAGTATTTTCAAAACCTCTTTTCACCTGCTTTATTAAAATGGTATAGACTTCAATTCTTTTCCATAAAGTCATGCTTAAAATATATGAAGTTTAAAACAATCTGACTTGAATGGATTCATTTCAATAATGGATAAAATCATTAAATAAGATTTGAAACCATAAACCATCTAGAAACATAGATGCAGGTAAGCGATTGTTCATGACAGATCCCGTGAAGCTTCTCTATTGTAATGGATTATTGTTGCTAGCTTTAGTTTTCAATCTTGTTATATTGGACTGCAACAAATTATTTTTATAGAATAGTTTTTTTTCTTATTAAGTACATATTCAACTATCAAAACATTTTGCTGATTCATCTATTAAGTACATATTTAATTATCAAAACATTTTTGTTACTATTATAGAAAACATGTACCTACAAGCTTGATTTATGTTTTCAATGACAAATGCATCTCAATTTAGAAGCCTTATCATAAAAATAAACACTTGTCCAAACAAGAAACCCATTAGATTTGTATTTATTTGATTTATTTCCATTTCAATGATGATATCAAATTACCAACCTATGCATGTGGATAATCGAAGGGTGTATGATAGTATAGTGTCTAACCCTTTTCTTTGATTCCTCAATAATGTACCAGCTTCCTTTCTACATACTAATTACTACCATTGTATTTTTTTTTGTGAATATGTGTACTATAGACTTCTCCCATCTGAATATTTAGTATAATAGTCACTTTCGGTAAAGATTCCAGTAGCAAGATATAAATTCTATCCCATTTATCTCATTGATTATGATTAGATTTTTGTATATTTGTAATTAGTTATTAGAATTTGTGTGAATAATATGCTTTTAGTTATTGGAATTTGTGTGAATAATATGTTTTCTGTTTGGTATTTATTTTCTAAAGATTTGGTTGGAAGTCATAATTTTAATTTTGAGGATATATGTCTATTTTAATGAAAAAATTAAAATTAAAATATTTTGATTATATTCTTTTTAAGTAATATATAAATTTTTAATAGAGTAGATAATAAATAATTAAGCTAAATTGCTTAATAATACATATCATAGACAATTGAATTGTGATTTGGTGTTTAAATGGATAAGAGTTTATAACAATCAAGCATATTTAATTCTTAATAATAATATTTGTATGTTACTTATAACCTTAAACAACAATATGTAAGAGATTTCACAACTTTGCAAAAAAATTGAATAGTTTCTATAAATAAAAATATGACATATTGTTTTAATCTTCATTATTACTATTAATCCATTATAGATTGTATAGTCCAATAGTTTTAAACTATTGGTTACCTACAATCACCAAGATATTTTAGTTGAGTGGCTAAGTGGAGGACATTGCCACTTTGCGGCTCTTGTTATAGTACATTTTAATACATTCATTAAATAAACAATGAAAAAATGATTTAAACATATAAACTATTTAAATTGTTTTAATTGTTATAAAATTTGTAATGTCTTAGAAAAATAAAAATAAAAATTATCTATTTTTTTAAATCACTTTTATGTTTTGTTTCAATTTTTTTTGTTAGTTTATGAAATTACATCAACATACATGTGGATAGCTTATGTTGTAACGTTTTATAATGATTTTCATTTTAATATGTTTATAAATAAAAGTTTAGAAAGATAATATGAAAATTTTCATAACTTAATATATAAATTATGATTTTAAAGTTGTCTGGAGTAAAATAAGTGATTAACACGACTTATATTTTATGAAAATGATTTATATTGTATGAAAACTAATTAATATGATCATTTTTTAGAATCAAAGTTTTTATTTTATAAAAATGACTTATTGTAAAAACTAATTAAGATGATTTTTTTTTTATAAAATCTATATATATATATATATATTAGTTTTTCATAAATTGATAAAAAAAAATAGTTTATATGTATATAATGTTTTTGAAATTCTAAAGTTATTATTGATTGGTTTTCTACGAAAGCTTTATTAGAAGTATCATCTTTAGAAAGATGGAAGAGTTCAGGAAAATTCTTCCTCCAACAAGGACTTGCTAAATGATGAAATATTTTTTTAAAGATATTATGTTGGATATTGGATAGTGGAGCTTTTTTTTTGTTATGAGTTTGACGTTAAACTTGTTATGCAAGTATGTTGGTATGGCAAGGATGATTTTTAACAGTTTGGGATAGACTATTTCCTTTTGTAATGTAAATACAATATATTTTGAAAAAATAATAAAAGATAATGTATTTTTTGATTTTTTTAATTATAAATATATAGTTTATTTTGGAAAAAAAAGGTATGTAGTGAGAATAGACATTAGCATTATTATTAAAATTTAATAATCATTTGTAGCATACTGACAAGGACATGGAAAACAACCAATGTAGTTGATTTTTTTGGCATATTAGTGGCATATTGATAAGAACATGGAAACCAACCAATGTAACTAATTTAACTAATTTTGATAGATTACAAACACGTGAAAAACACAAACCATAATGTTCAAAATATTAAGTAATTTTGGATTACAAAGAAATATTACAATGTTAATATTATTTAATATATTTAATAATATTATTTTTATTTTTATAAAATTAAAGAAATGAATAATTTTATGATTCTTAAACATGCTAATGATATTATCATTAACAAATAATTGATTTCATTAATTTCATCTAAGATTTAGATGTCCAATGACATTAAGTAACTACTTTTGGCATATTGAAAAGGTCATGGAAAACAACTAGTGTAGCCAATTTTGATGGATCATAAGAAGATACCATAATGTTCAAATGTTCAAAATGTTAGTCAATTTTATATTACGAGCACATATTAAGATATTCAAAATGTTAATCAAGCACGCATTCATTCAGGCTGCGACATATGTCGACACAACTCAAGATGCGACAAATATGCAATGTGACATTCGATGTTCATCAATGATTACATTGCATTCGGTGTCGACCAAGGGTTATGTCGCATTATGATGTTTATCAATGGTTACATTGCTTTTGGTGTTCATAAAGGATTGTGTCACATTGTGACATTGGTCAAGGGTTATGCCACATTATGACAATGCCCAAGATGTGACAAATTAAGATGTGATAGTTAACTATGGCCATGTGCCTCATTAAATTCAACCATGGTTAACTATCATCAAAATTAAGTCTGCCATGGTTAACTATCATCAAAATTAAGTCAACCATGGTTAACTGTCGCCAAAATAAATTCTATCATGGTTAACTATTGTCAAAATAAAGTTAACCATGGTTAACCAAAGTCAAACATTACTTGTTGAATTTAACCATGGCTGAAAATGGTTAAACTAAACTCAAACATGGTTTACCAAAGTCAGGCATGGTTTGCTACAATGTTTGGTGTATGTCGACACAACTGAAGATGTGACACATTAACAATGTTGTATTCGGATTTAATTAATGGTTATGTTTGGTCAAGAGTTATGTTACAATGGTTATGTCGCATTGTAACAATACCTAAGATGTGATAGATTAATTATAGAATCTAATTTTTAAATATATATAATAATATCATTTTTTCATAAATTGATAAAATGGTATTTAATATATATATATATATATATATATATATATATATAATTTTGTAATGTTGATAATATTATTTATTTGATTCAACCGGCCTAGATCCAAATCCTAGGCTCTATCAAGCGCCAAGAGGGATCCAATCTCCCGAGGTGAAAACCTCCTTGAGTGCAATACTTGAGAAGAGGTTTTCACCTCGGGAAATTGGATCCCTCTCGGTGCTTGATAGAGCCTAGGATTTGGATCTAGGTTGGTTTCATTCGTGGGTGGTGACACAAAACTCGAGTTTGATCAACATTGTAAGGAACAGGTTAAGTTGAAAACATAGATAGAATTATGAGGATTTTCTCAAAGTAATAAGTATTAAGTATTGAAAAAATTGTTAAACTGGAAAATAGAGACAATAATTTTGTAAGGATTAAATAAATGAAAATATGGTTCACATCATGATCATTCTCAATCTATGTTCTTCATCTTTTATTATCTTCACACTTGGTAGTTTTGACATCTTCTCATATCAATCATATGAGAATGCAGGTTGAAATTGTAGACCTGCCAAAACTTTAACTCGAGATATTGTTGTAAATGTCATACCCTGCCTCTCTTGCTTTCCAATATTAAAAGTAGCTTTTTCCAATGTTAATCCTTGTGACTTATGGATAGTTAAACCCTAAGCGAGCTTCAATGGAACTTTTTTTTTTATTACCTCTTTCAATAGTTTTAATAGAAACAACTTGAGGAAACGATTCATCCCATGGTACCCCCACATCATTATCAAAATTTATTAAAACATGCATGGGTGGTTTTGGAGGTGAAATTCCAGGGTTATATACAATTTGTTGTATAACTCCAAGAGCACCATTGACGAGTCCTGCATCAGTCCATAGGTTTGATGTCAACATTACCCTCGCTCATATGGCTATCAATAATTCAAGTTCCAACCCTTCTTCATCTCCTTCCGTAGAATAATTGCTTCTTGTAGATGTAGCAATACTGGTCGCAATGGGACAGTTTAGGCCTCTTATTAAACGCTTTTTATGATAGCTTACATCATCATTTTTCGCAAACAAGTGTATCTCTTTATCGAATGACATTTTCATTGAAGCATCATAGGAAGTATCTGTACGAATCATCAGTAAATTCCAATCCTCTAATGTTGGAACTGCATCTCTAATATTCATTAACAAATTGCGAAAATATATTTTTTCATTGCTTTGTCCATTCTGTCGAAACACAGTATCGAGGGTCACAACTATTGTGAATGTGTTCCATAATTATTTTGCAATACCTTCCGATGCATATATTGGTTTATCCATGACAGGTGGCAATTATCCCAAATCACCGACCAATATAATTGATCTTCCACCAAAAGGTATATTAGCATTTTTTCGGAAGGCTTGGCAAAGTCTTGAATCTATTTTGATTAATAGATTTTTTCCATTAAAACTCATTTCATCCATCAAAATATATTTAACATTCTTGAATTCTTCTTGTAAGTTAATTAAACTCGGTCCTCGTAAAGGATTAACATCTTTGATTGGTATATGAAGTACAGAATGAACTGTTGTTGCGGATATGTTGAAAGTTTCCACCCTGTAGGAGCTAGAAGAAGTAATGGACTTTTCCCTGGATGCGAGAGATTTTCAAGTGTATTTTTAATGGCTCCAATCAAATATGAATCTCCCGTACCAACAGTTCCTTGTATTATCATGCGTAGTGGATCAACACATGTTCTATAATGCTCAAGGATAACATTGTATGTGATTCTTTGCGTATCCCCTAAAATATCAACTGATTAAGACTTTGGATGTTGATTAGTAGAAATCTTTTTCAATTTTCGCATTTCAGAGATGAAATGAATTGCATGTCTAGAGGTCTCCTCATCTACAAAAGTATTGTTCCAATCATACATACGATCAAGATCCCTATGTCCAAGCATCTCAAACTCATTATAATTTATAAATTGTTTTTTATACAATCCACATATGATCTCCCATTCATGTATCCTGGAATCTCTTTGTGGATTTGGATGTTCTTCTACTTCCTCGGATTCGACTTGAGCATCTGTAGGCACAAGTTTGCGATCAACATTCCAAGGTATATATTTCAAATTATGCCAATTATGTACTATTTCATCATATGTGTGGCCTATATCTTTTTGAAAGTCACAAAATGTCTTGTACAAAACCAACTCGGACCAACAAAATTCAACAAACTGCTCATATTTTTTATCAGGAATAGAGTTAAATCTAGGAAATACACGTACAATAGATGCATTCTTTAGTTGTAACCATTTTCCCCCCTTCGTCATTTTTCATATGACTAGTATTTTGCAACATCTATCAATGTAAGTTCCTCCATATTCTCAAGTCGCTTAGTATATGCATCAATCAGAGAATTATCGTTGTCAGCATTATATCAACTTGTACTTGTTTGAAAACCTTCATACCAACATTTAGAACCACAAAACGATGACTACATTATGAAAGAGGAAGATCTAGAAGCAAATGGAATGTCTCCTGTGCACCAATTTCCCTTTCAATAATGGATTCACACAACAAACTTTTACATACACGTGTTGCAGGTTCATTTGGATTTTGGATAGAAGAGACCCACATTAACATATTATGGAAAGTTTCAGATCCTTTTTCAAATTTAGTAGCATACTTCATTAGGTAATTAATAACCACGCGCTTGGAAAGTATAAGCTGTCAATCTATATTATCCCTCCACATCATCAATGTTTCATTATTGTGTGTATTCACTCTATCATCATTTCGTTTAGGTTCATACTTTTTGTCTCCTTGTTCATCAATGTAAAGTTTTGAATGGTCACATAGATCCCATGGTGCATGGTACCGACAGACCATTTTTCCTCCCTTCTTTCGAAGACAACTTTTCTCATTGCAAGTAATATAACACTCGACATAGTTAAGAAGTTATTCATACTCAAGCATTGGATCCGATTGAAATATTTGTTCTATGACGTTTATAGAAGGATGATCATCTACATTTTCTCCAATGTGAATATTTCCTTGATGTCCCTCATGTGGATTTATTGCATGCACACATCTATCGAAATATTTTTTTGCAGATATAACTTCTCTAGGATCATCCCAATTCAAAGTGTCCATGTTGGGAGCATTTTTTAACCAAAGAAACCCATGGACATGAGGAGATCCATGATGTTTCCATTCGTAGAGACTCCAATAATATGTAGCCTCATGAAAATGTTCAAAAACCTCTTCTCGAAACATTGGATGTCTCAAGTACATATAATGTGCTACGATGTGTGGATTATCAATTACATTTTGACGTCACCATTTTCTTGCTTCACGTGGAATTGTAGGACTTGTACCTGGCATTAATTTATGTAAATCAGGCCACTGCATATCAGCTACACTTAGTGTGAATAATATTGTCAGACAACGTATCTATTGAATCAAGTCAGATAACTCTTGACAACACTTGCTCCAATATGCACATGTACCTCTTAATACCATTCCAAATCTCATTAATCTTTCTCCCAATATTGAATATGGAAAATTTTGTAAATGGTGTCGTAACTCTTCCATTGTTGTGAGTATTTCACTAATATTTTTCTCTTGAAAAAAACAGTTGAGGATGCTTGAGCACAATGTCTCATTATGATATTTAGTATGATATTCAATATTTTTACCCTCTCAGTATTCTTTGCACCTCCTTGTGCAAATGCTAGTTACTCCATTGGTCTTCTTCTCTTGGAAAACATTGAGGATACGATGAATAAATTTATTTGAGCCATCTATTTGTTTAAACACTTGAACAATTGATCTCACATTTAATATTATAGTAATTACAACATGTGCTCATTATACTTAAATATGTATCATACCTGTGTCACCCAAATTTTCAACACGCATCATACCCGTTTCACCTGAATTCAATGCTTCGTACCTTCCCAATATTGCCCTAAGTCCCTAGTTACCATTTTCTCATCTTTTCCTGCATTTTAAGACAAATGAATCCGGCTTGTCTTTTCCACTGCAAGACAAATGATACAGGACCGGGTTTAGTATAGTTTTTTCATCGGCAATTAATTTAGAAGTAAAGATGAGTCATACAAATCTACCTTTCCATAGCCATAAAGATAATTCAGATTTTGTGGTTAGCAAATTTTTAGTAATATAGAGTTGTGTTACAGGAAGTAACGTGCACAAAATTTATTTTTTGAATTGTAATGTCACGGTGAATGGTTTGTGAATATCTAATGAACCTTGTTGATGTTTACAACCCCGGGTTTGTTAATATCACACAATTGTGTTTCTTTTTTTTTGGTATTTATGTTAAATTTGTAGTGAATTTAGTGATGATTTATTTCCTTTGTAATGAATTTCGTTATGATTTATTTCCTTTGGTAGTAGTAGTATAACTACCAGAATTGTCGTTGAAATTAAATTTAGTATATATTCTCTGAACAATATATATTTTGTCTATCAAATTAGGTCAAATTATTTATAGATGGCATGGTATCTTGAGGGATCGATTGAGATCACTATGGATGATGGCCCATAGAGCTTAGGGATAATTGATTAGAATTAGGTGAATGGAAGTTCCACAATGGTAGTGACACTTGATGGACGATGGGTAACTGGATTTTTATGGGTAGACATTGATAAATATTTTGTCAAAATATGTGAGAGTGATAATGAAGAATATGTGTTTTCTTATGAAAGGATATATATGTCTTTGAAATATTGAGGAATTGGATATATACATTATGGATTTCCTCCTTAAAATTACAAGTTCCAAAGGATTGACATTTGGATATCTACATTAATATATTAAAAACTAAATCCTTCAAAATAAAACCAAAACTATAAATCAATAACTAAGTTGTAACTGATTATTACTATTAAATGAGTTGAATATTTCGGCATTTCATTTTTGAAAATGAATGTCTCAAGGAACACCTGTGGATACGACAATTTGCGCAACTAAGAATATGGAACCAACATGATAGCTTTGAGTGCAACTCTCTTTAGAAATTGGCATTTGTCATGTTCTTGCTATTAAATAGAATGCAATGGCAATGATCAATGGTGCTTTCCTGGTACTGTGACTGCACGGGGGCTTTACTTGTTTACCAATATCCTATCACGTTAGTTCATATTGTGGTTTTTTAAATTATAAAAAATCAAACCGATATATTGCAGGTATTGGGGGGATGAGGGGTTTAAGGTGGGGGTGGGTAGGGTGGTTTATAAGGATTGAGGTATAAAAAAGGGTGGGGAGGAAGTTTTAATTATTGGGAGGGGGTTTCAACAAAAAGAGTTTGGGTCAATATCTCTCGAAATTAAGGGTATTCTTTAATTAATATCCCACTATTGCACATGTTATGTGAGAGGTTCACTAAGTGAAGTCCCCATGTGTGACTGTGACTGTTACAGTCACCTATTTGTGCCTTATGAACAATATTTATCTCCCTAATACTAGCAAGAAACCATGATCTCTAAAATTCCAAATTTCTTTTTTAGTTTTCTTATGCATCCTATTTTTGTTTTCATCATCATTGCATAAAGCAATTTTATCATATTGTTCCATGCATTTTTCCACTACTTATACTTCTAGAAACAAAAATGTAAGATTCTATACCATTACAATTCTCCCTACTACATTTATCCCTATGGATGAGAAACATAATTATAATTTCTTAATTTGACAGACTCTGAATAAGGAGTATCGTTATGAATTTTCAATATCATCATCAAATATCATAATGTATTTTCAATGCCATGGTTACATGACTTGGGAATGGGAATGACTTGATAAAGCCAAAGAGTAAGAGTCTTTCAAAAAATTCTAGAAAAGCATTGAGGTAACACTTCACTTATAAAAAAACTCAAAATATATTAAAAAGTAGGCTAATGTATGTTCAACTCTGGTAGAAATATGGGACTAACTCGAATCGTGAATGAGTCTTATACTAACAAAAAAAAAGAATCTATTAATTTGTAAGATCCAAATACAGGTTAATCTATGTATTTTGTGTTGATAAGTGTTATTTTGTGTTCAACAACTTTTGTGGATCTGTGAAAATTTTCCATTAAAAGTCACGTGACTATGAAAATAGCGTGACCACCTAATTTCCACAGCACATTGAAGGCTCATAACGATTCCCTTGGCTCCAAAATTTGAATTGGACTCCTCACATGCTTGGGAGAATTGAATAGCTCCTTCATGTACTTGGAGAACCAATTCACTAGAAAATGTGTTCACATTGGGATCTAGATGTTTATTGGTCTCCATTTGGCCTATAAAAGAAAGCCATGGGAATGCATTTTATAGCATAGATTTAAGAGAAAAGTTATGCTGCAAGAGTTTCATTGAGAGCTCAACTTTCAATCTATTTCTTATTAGTAGTTCACATGGAAATCTCCCTTGCTTTCTTCCTCTAAGAAGCAAGATTTTTCCACATTGTTCCAAGTTTGTTATCTTGCATTTGTGTGGACAAAAGGGACCTCCATAAGGGACATTGTTGGCTTCCCTTTGAATCCTTCACCTCCTAGGTGACACCATTGTAACAAGCTTTACCATTGCCAATCATTGTTTGATTTAGCACACTCTGTCTCTTTTGTTTTCTTATAATAAGTGTGTAAGGTAGGTCCAATAAAGTTGAACTCTCTTCATAGAAAGTAATGCAAGAAACCTCTATGGTGGATCCTTTGACCTCATCAATGTGCAATGAATTCCTTCTAAATAAATGGTGTCCACATAAAAACAAACCGATTATCCTCCACTACTATCTCAACAATGAATGTGCAATAAGATAGACCCATGAACCAAGGATACTAACGGTCAATGATAAAAGCAAGCCTCCACATGTGCCAAAGAGAGAGAGAGAGAAACAAAGAGATCGATCCACCCATGTTGATAGATAATATCACCAGTGGGTCATCCAAGTCTAGGAATAAGAGAGAGTTCGAATATAAACCCAACATACTCCATCCATGAGTGAAAACTACCTCCAATAAACTAGAATGCTCCGTTGAAGGAAAATTAGTAAAAAAAAAGATGGGTGCTCTTCCCACTTGGAAGATTTTTGTAGGTTTCATCAAGGACATAATATTGTAGATTGTGAGTTAGTATTTTATACACCCATAATGGAAAATAAAATTCAAAGCAAGAAATAAATAACATAAAAATGGGCATGTTTTTATGGTTGAGCATTCACTTTGGGGGAGCACACTAGTAACCCTAGAGTTACATTTTGGTGCAATATATGGTTGTCCATGATGTGAGATTACTTTTGGTCAACATCTTACTTGAGAGAATATCGATGTATTGGATGTCTATAGTTCAAAATTCCAAATGGAATTTAAATAAAATTAGAAAGAAGTGTTACAACTCCATGTGGACTGGTAAAAGAGTGAAGGGAGGCATAGTGACTAGTGAAATGGACAAGATTTGTCCCTTCAAAAAAATATGGAGATTGGGGTTTGAAAATCGTTTACATTTTTATTATGTAACACTGACATGCAAAAGTTTATGGGGGGTAAAATGACGAAAAAAAAATATTTAGAAGGGTTGTCAATGGTATATTGGTTCAAATGGTCAGGAAACAACTACATGGATCATATATTATTTGGAAAGCATTGGTTAGGACATTTGCTTTGGTTGGTAAGTGGGATACATGGAAAATAGGGAATTGAAGAAAGGTAAAGATTGAGGAGGACCTTTGGATTGGTTGTAAGTGTAATTATATAAATTATCAGAGGCATGTTTGTAGAAATTACATGATCAATGAGGAATTGTTGTCTACTAGGATGAGTTACAATATGATTATTAAATATTCATGGTGAAATAGCTGAGGAATGGATTTAATATGTTAATCTATTGCAACACAATGAAATCAAACTATCAGACGAGGAAGGTTGACTTTAATGGTTTAATATTCCAAGCATTGGGGTATATATTGTTAAGATGGGAGATTCGAATAAAACAGAAGAGGCTTTGGTTTCTAAGAGGATTTGGTGGTGGAAAACTATTTTGAAATTGGAATCCCTATTAAAGACACAAATATTTCTATAGCTAGCATTGACAAATATAGTTCTCACTTGGGATAATGGACAAAAGATAAGTTGGATAAATATAATGGATAAATTGTGGATCACTTATTTGTGCATTACCCATATACAAGATGTGTTTGAAAATAAGTTATACAAGTCACATTTGGGAAGAACAATTGGGTTAAGCAGACTCTCTACTTGAATGGGTAACTTAGAGATAACAAGGTGTTGGTATGAATGCTAAATTTTATGCATTGTAGTTATTGATTAACAAATTTTTTTACTTCATTGAAACTAGGTTAATTTTTTTTTACTTAGTTGAAATCATGGTTTATACATACATGCACACACACAAACACACACGCACGCACACACACACACAAGCACTGGAGCAACCGAAATCGGTTGTCCGTTAGTTGAATCCGACTATCATTGTAATAATGAATATGAGTAGTAAATAATATATTAGATGATGGGTAAAATGTACAATAAGCTCACCTTTTATAGGCTTGAGCGTGAAGGGTTACACCCTTTCATATAATTAACTAATCTATTTTAATAATTTATTTTATATTCATTACATTGCCACTCCCTTTAAGGAAGCTTTGTCCTCAAAGCTTAAGTATTTTCCTAGTGTCGTTCTTCATTCTGACTCGGTGTCGGTATTAGAATCGGACGAGGTCTCTTGTGCAAAGACTTGCACTTCCTTTCCATTGATGATTTTGCACTATATTGTCTCATTGTTCCTACATTTGTGACCAAAGGTCCAATCATCACCGCATTGACGACATATGTTTTTCTTCTTTTTCTTTTTATTATCAGAGTAACCGTTAGATGACTTTGATCTATTTTCCATTTCGTAGGTGTATGATTGAGGTTTGTGGCATTGATGGCCAGGAGACCAAGTATCTGCAAAGTACCTACATTGTGTCTCTTTTTCTTGTCGATAATGGCTATCACCTTTTGTTTTTATTCCTTCCAATTTGCATTCTGCGGCCTTTGCTTTGCGTCTTGCTACTTCTACATTAGGTATGTCATGTAACCTTAACTCTTTTTGGAGGTGTGGTTTAAGACCTCCTAAATAGGTTTCGAGTCTTTGCTTGTCAGACAACCCAAATACTTGTTTTGATAAGGATTCCCATTAATGAGTGAATTCCTCAACGTTTCCGACTTGCTGTAGTCTGGTAAGTTTACTGAAAAATTCATCTTCTTTGATTCCTTGAAACCTATTAAAAAAATCATTTTTGAACAAGTTCCTGGTGTAGGTAAAATTATCTCTCTTCCACCATAAGTACCAATTATAGGCGTACCCTTCCATATGCATTGATGCATATTTCACCTTCTCCTCGTCAGATTGAATGTTGTAAATGTCGAAGTATTATTTTGCTTTGTTTAGCCAAGCAACGCATTGGAATTCACTCCCATTGTATTTCGACAACTCCATTTTTGGCTTACGTGGGTGCACTTTGTAAGGGCGACGTTGATTTCCTTTTGCCTTATGGTTTGATGGTGGCTCGAAACTGGTGGACAATGAAAGTGACATATCTAAATTGCTTTGTTGTTGGCGGTGATTTTTAGTTTTTCTTTTCTCTACTATCTTACTTATAGCATCTATTTTGTTGTTTAATCGTGCCTCCATATCTGGTAGTACTTTTGTTTCTATCTCTTGCTTAAGCGTCGCATTGTTAATCTTTATTTCTTTTTGCAAATCTTCTTGATTCTTTGTGAGTGTTTCCTAGATGGAAACATGAAATGAGGCATCTAGCATGTCTGGACTGCTAACGTGGCCCGTCCTGGGTATGAACCTTTGTAACATCTCGAATAATGTATTATAGTTCTGCGTCATGGTGGTCATGTTCTGTGTTATGGTGTTTATGTTTTGCATCACGGTACTCATTTTTTCATCCAAGTCTTTTTGTTTTTCATTCAAGATGTCAAGTTTGTCGTCGAGCCTTTTTTCTAGTACCATAACAAGCTCGTCTTTGAGTAATCTATTGTTATTTTGCATCTTTTCCTTCACACATTTTAGGTCAGCGGCAAGGGACTTTATGTCCTTCTCCATTTTTTCGATTTGCTCTTTTAGCTCCGCCATGGTCTTGGACCTTGTATGTGGAGGTGTGTATTTTAATGCTATTTTGGCGCTAATAATATATTAATTAATTAATTAATTAATATTATTATTATTATTATATATTTGTTTCTATAAACTATATTATATTTGTATATAGTTTTTTTTTAAACAAATATTATATTAAAAATATAATATTTGATTTTTTTTTAAATATATTATTATAAATATATTACAATATTATATTATATAATATATTGTTTTGTTTTTGGTTTGGTTTATGCAGGTCGTGGAAATGGGGCAACGACAATAGTGGAAGCAGAGGAGCAACGAGCGTGTGGGAGCTGGGCTGCAAAGGAGCTGGGCGCGTGGAGATGAAGGAGCAGTAGGGAGGAATGGAAATGGAGGTGAAGGCATGGAAGCGTGGGGGCGATTGGGTGCTTGAGAGGCAGAGGTGTGAAGTGAGATTGGGAGGTGAAGGCGTGAAGGGTGAGCATGAAGAATGCTGGTGGTGGAAGAACAGAAGAAAAGGCATAGCACACAAGGAGCAGTCGATGGAGGCACAAGGGCAGGTGGGGAATGGTGGCGTGGATGGGAGGGATGAAGGGCGAGAGCGACTGTGAAGCAGCCGGGTGGAGAGTGGGGGAGGCGTTGTGAAGTGGGAAGGAAGGGATGGAAGGTGACAGTGTAGCAGAGTGGTGGCGACGTTGTAGATTGAGGATGGCGGCATAGATGGAAGGAAGGCAAGTGGAGCAGGGATGTGAGGAATGGAGGACGTTGGGTTTTTTTATTTTTTTGTTTTTTTGGCAGCACTAGGATGAAGTGACAAGTGGGTAGCATTGGGATGAAGTGATAGGCGGTCAAATGGAGCAGCAAAAGAAATCAAGGATTTATGATCCAAGTCCGAGCTTAGGTCAAAGGAGTCGAATCCGAGCTCTAATACCAAATGGAGCAACCGAATTCGGTTGTCCGTTAGTCGAATCCGACTATCATTGTAATAATGCATATGAATAGTAAATAATATATTAGATTATGGGTAAAATGTACAATAAGGTCTCCTTGTATAGGCTTGAGCGTGAAGGGTTACACCCTTTCATATAATTAACTAATCTATTTTAATATTTTATTTTATATTCATTACACACACGCGCACATACACACACATGTAATTCTTTCTTACTTTTCAGTATTCCTCTATGTGCTTTACATTAATTTTCTGTAATATTTTATGTTTTAGTCTCTGATGACACCAAAGCAAAGTTAAACAAGAGCCATGTGGTGGCAATGTCCCCGATATTGCCACATGAAGTTGCAGTTTAACTTCATAGCCAACTAGCAATTTTGGAGTAATGGAGATTTTCAACCGATCACTTCACTGGAAAGAAGATTTCATCATTCATTTATCTAGATTTTATTTTATTTTATCAATCAACATTTATTTATCTCTCTAATGCTTGATAAAATAAATTATTTTATTAATCAACATTCATTTCAAATTATTTTATTGATCAACATTCATTTTTATAGGAGGCTCCAATTTTTCATCTGCCTCTCCATGCTTCTTAGTGATGACTAAATATGCATTATGATTCTTATATTATTTCTCAAAACTTCATATAATTCGCATCCACCATATAAACTTTAATGACCCGCATCCTTCATTGTTGATAAAGAAGCGGATTTAATTAAAACATGGACAAACCAAGAACATGTTTGACCTATATGCACAACCTTCGGAAAAGTTTGCACCTTGAGGGATTTGTTTGCTATCGTTGCATGATAGATCAAGTGCTAAGATGGATCTATGTTGGAAATAAAACTATATTAGATGAAATCATAAAAGATGAATACCACCATGATTATGAAAAACATGTAAATTGCAAAGATGTAAATTATTTAGACATAACAAAATTTGCACTAGTTGAAAGTGATATCTATTAGTAAATTAGATAATATATTACCTTTTTTTGAAAGCATTGAGAACTTCAAACTTAGATCTATGTTGGTGATAAAACTATATTAGATTAAATCATAAAAGATGAATGGCACCATGATTATGAAAAAACATTTAAATTGCAAAGATGTAAATTATTTAGACATAACAAAATTTGCACTAGTTGAAAGTGATATCTATTATTAAATTAGATAATATATTACATTTGTTTGAAAACATTGAGAACTTCATACTTGGACAAATTGCCCAAAAGGTAGTATCCAAGTTCTATTTCATTTTTAGATGTAATTAAATAAAGAATTAAATTTAACCTAATATTTTCATGTTGAATGTTTAATTTAAAAAAAAAATGCATACTTGTGAAACACCCATGTTATCACACTATTGCAATAACCTCAATCTAATTATAAGCCTATCATAGAACTTGTCAACAATGAGAAAATATATAATACATCCATCTATCATTTTTTACTTTGCAAGTGACTTGAGTATCGTTTAATTTGAAAGAAGAATAGGGACACAGTAGCTATTATTTTTTCCATGTGATCGAGGGTGGGTCATTGACTAATGATTTGTTTGTGAAAGAGTGTGTTGATTATTATTTGAGTTTTGTTAAATATTTTTTATTAAATTTTGTATTTTTTAATGTAAAGTTGGATTCAATGTACATTTAAATATCTTTATTATAATTATGTTTTTAATATTAACATGTGATGATTGGAAGACAATTAATAATTAAATATTTTTTAATTTTGAACCAAAACGATAATTTAATTTTTTGTTATTTTGAGTGGGCCTAATATATAAGAACATGTGTTTCCTCCTAAGAAGTTAAGGGTTTGAACTTAATATACTTTAACAATCAACTCGATGTACTATGTATTCATCATTACCACATTTCAAAATTTCCATACTTACCACTTATATAGTACTTTCCATTTGTTTTTACCACTTTAAATAACGACAACTATATTACATTAAGAGTGCCCTAGAGCTAACACCAATAACTCTATACTGGAAGACTCCAAAAATGAGCTTCATGATAAAGTTGCAAACATAAACCCATCACAACATTACTTTACTTTTTCCTTTTCAATCTTAAAGAGTTCCATGCGACATGCAACGAACATCATTCACAAAATCAACCATATTCGAAGGCCCTAACCTATTTTAAAATTATAACAATGTACCAACCAAGGATCCATAAACTATTTTCCGATTCATAGGGGAATATTAGCATCACTCGATATATTAGCATCACTCGATATTGCTTTTTGAATAGCCCCACATAGGCTGATAAGTTTCCTAAAAATTAAATTTCTTGACCGGACTTCCGTTGGCGTCCTGAATTTGCGGATAGCCTTTCCGCTGTAGCACATAATTGATAAGAATTCCACTGGCATTCTAAAATTTAAAACAAACTTGTGTTTTTACCTTTTACCTTATATTTAAAACAAACTGGCATATATATTTACCTTTTACTTTTTACTACTAAAAATTTCTAAGCATGTGTGGTGATGATTTAAAAAGACCCAACTATCTTAGCATAGACAGATCAATGCCTCATAATAGTTTTCCTTCATAGTTTTGTGACCCCAAAAGGAAGAGAAATTGAAACCTTTTAACTGTCATCAAGACCATGGGAACTCATCATACATACTTTTAGTTTGATAGGAGAGGTTGGATGAGCTATTACAATGTTATCTTAAGTTGTTATGAGAACCTCATCAAATCCATCCAAGCCATCCGATTGAACATGGGATCGACATGAAGCATAAAGTTGTTATGTCAAACAAGGCTTTATGTAGGGCTTCATTATTCAAAAATAGAAAAATTAAGGGGCAAAATCAAGAGTTGTTGGATAGATAGCACATACATCACTTATATTATATACACACAATTTTTTCTCATTTTTAAAACATATGGAAGTTCTCTTCAGTGTTTCATTTCCCCCACTTTGGGGGTATGCTAGTAATATTATACTATAAAACACAACCCGTAAGAACATTTCATAAGAACATAGAAAACAACCAATGTAACTAATTTTGATGGATTATAAACACAAACCATAATATTCAAAATATTAAGTAATTTTTTATTACAAAGAAATATTACAATATTAATATTATTTTGTTATTTAATAAATTGATAAAAAGTATATACATATATTTATCTTTTATTGTTTGAATATATTTAATAAATTGATGAATGTCTTTTTAGTTTAGACCCACAAATATTTTTATATGAAATTTATTATGTCTCCGACAAGGGGATATATATGAATCGTTCAGGGCAATTATTTGGAGTAATTTGTAGTAACTTTAACAAAAACATATAGTTTAGACTAAGGTTGTGTATTTTTAATTTTTAATATTATTTTCTTATTTCTTAAATGTCTATTTTTTTAGATTATTATTGGTTTGGTGTAGATGACGTTGCCTTGGTTCCTATGCCCCAAGACCCAACGGCGTGGCTGATATCAACAATGCTATAATTACCTTGGTAAACAATAACTCCTTTTTATCACAAATATGCCATCAATCATTCAAATAACATGTTGGAAAGGATGACAATTAATCTTGCAGATTTCCAGGATCCCAATTAATATTCCAGATTTAATTTAGTCAGATGTCATTGTGCAAACCACTTTTAGTGCATTGTGCAAACCCCCTCAAATGCATTGTGCATACCACCTATGTTTTTTAGTGCTTTGTGCAGACCCTGCAAATGCATTGTGCATACCACCTATTTTTGTTAGTGCATTGTGCAAATCGCCTCAATGCATTATGCATACCACATGTGTTTTAGTGGATGCATTGTATGCATGCGTGAAAGAGCGTGGCAAGCTGCATGTATTATCACTTGTCTGGCTTGAAGATGGCACCTATTCTAGTGCCGACGGATGAAGATGTTTTTTACGGGCTAAAGGGCCATCGAAATCAAAGATATCCAATCAATTATATATCTTTTCATTCTAGCAGATCTACTATGTTAACTATACAAACTATATGAACTGTCTTGATCTATATAGATTTTACCAGTTTGTTGGGCACTTCTGGGGTCTTTTACAGGTCCCCTATTAGAGGGGTTGCACAGTATTATCTTTGTACATTTTCCTCATAAAGTTGGATGTGCATTGATGTGTGATTTATGTTCAGGGCTCAACAAATGAAAGATTGTGACATTTTTTTTAGTTCTACAATTTATACGTGATCATAGATGGTTGGTAGAGATTTTTGTGAATTAAGAAGGTAAGATTTCACCTCTGTAGGAGAATATGGATTAATAAACTATGGTTTGTCTATTTTAATTTTTTCAGTGGTCATCCCTCACATCTTCTAGATTGAGTGCCCCCAAGACTGGGGTGTGGGGTTGTTGTTTTTGTGCCTCTACATATATCTGTCCTTTGTCAATTTGGGAGTTGCTCCCCGGGAGCACCAAGTTCCCTCAATCTTAGGCCAAACGACCGAACAACCGATTAAATGACTGAATTTTATTCCAGGAATCGCAGAACCAGAAAAGAAATACACTAAGAGGCCTTGTTTGGTTGAAAAAAATCAATTTAGGTGTTATTGGCGCTTCGTTTGGTTGAAAAAAATATCAATTTAGGTATTATTAGGGACACAAAAACCACTGCTAGCCTCGAAGAGCTTGGACATCATGCCAGATGTTTTAGCCTCGAACACATGCACGCTACCAATTAAGTGTTTGGAGGATTTTTAGAAAAATGTAGAGAGGCAGAACAAGCATGTAGGTGAATGTAAAATTAGTCTTTGTTTTCATTTTATGTTTAAGAAGGGAATTTTGATGATAGAATGCATAAAACTAAAATGTGTCACTTGATTTGAATCAATCTCTACAGTGAATGATAGAACGTGTAGAAATGCCCGCAATATACCATCCAAATCAAGAGGAAATTATGGGCTTTTCCCAACCTAACACCACCGACTGAAGATTACGGCGTAGCGTGATCTACACTACCAACTCCTAAAGGACACTTGGTAAGTGGTTATGTAACCAACACACCCACCTATCTCCCAAGTTACAACAAGAAAATGGGTTTTACAACTCCAAATCTTTGCATTTAAATATGCTATGTATTGTAAATACGCATAGTGTTCTATATAAATGCCTGTTGTTACAGTTGATTAGAAATTGACTGCTATAGGTTGTGACCTTGACTTGCTTGATTTAACTTATTATCATGATGATTATTCAAAGTTTCAGTCCGTGTCCATGAAATTGACCCCATTCTTCCCCTTTGATACAGTCTATATTTGATTCATTTATGGAAACTTTGGAGGTGGAGCAATTCTGGGTAGTCTCTAGAAGGTAGCGAAGGATATGATCGAAATGATACAACCTGCAGTTCATTAACAGATTCATGCTAATGGTCAAGCTTCTCTTCACGAGATGGGTTGTTTTATTCTTATATCCTTGGAATATAGGGTGCCAATAAATTATATCCTTAGAAGATAGGGTGCCAAGAAATAAAAATAGAAATTTTTTAAAGTTTACTTCTAAATTATTTGGCCACCGGGCAGAATAAGGACCAAACATAATTGTTGCTTTACATTATTGACTCTCCACCCAATAAGTGAAAGGACAACGTTGATTTGGTTTTAATTGAATCAATTTATATTAGCAACAACCACATTAAATTAATTAATGTGCTTGAATACGTCGATAGGCGTAAATTTAAGCACATACTATAGGGAAAAAAGCATTAATATAAAAAGTATGTGCCTAAATTTATGCCTATTGACGTATTCAGACACATTAATTAATTTAATGTGGTTATTGCTAGTAACCGGTGGGCCTATAGACATATATGCAAAGTATTAGTAGCAATAATATTATTTAAATAATTGTAATAAGATTATACTTAATTAAACAAAAATATCTCTTAATAAAACAATCTTAATAAAGTGATTTGATTTGATTAATTAACAATGTATAAAATAATTATTAATAATATATTTTATATATGATGTTACATTTTAATTAATTAATTACATTATGAATAATTACATCTATATTCAAAGTAATAATGAAATATTATTAATAATTCACAATATTAAATTATATATCATTTAACATCTAGAGTTATATCATAATGTCTACGGGACATGAATATTAGAGGAAAAAAATTGGTTATATCATAATGTCTATTAGAGGGGAAAAATTGGTTACATCATAATGTCTACACGATATGAATATTAAATATTAGAGGAAAAAAATTCTAGATTATGAAGACTAAGTGCAAACATAAGCATTTAATTAATTTTCAGTTCATGGTTAATATTTGACTTAATGAAGACTATGGTTTTACATAGAGACTTTTTTTACTGAGATATATTTTGATCATGTTCAAAGAAATTTTAAGATATAAAATAAGAAAATAATGTATTTATATTTCAAAATGAAAAAATAAACTCTAAATCAAAATTATTAATTAATATTATGAAAATTTAAAGTCTAAAACATTATCTTTTAGAAAATTTAGTATAGTAATTTTATAAGATATAATATGTTTAATGATAAAGATCATATTTTAAAACAATTTATTTTTCTCATTGAATATATGATATTAATTTGAATTATTAGTTAATATATTTTTTTTCAATTTAATTAAAAATATGAAATAATAATAATAGATGTTGACATAACTAAAACATGATTAGAAGTTTAATTTTGCAATAAAAAATGACACTTAATCAACATTGCAATGTTACAAACCCCTTGCAAACGCTTTGACAAAGATTGAAAACATGAATTTCAGATAGTGACATAAATGTGGAGGAATGTCACAATCAAACATAAAAAATGGTGAATGTCAAAATTTGGCAAAACATCACAATGCGACATAACCTTTGATGAACATCGAATGTCACATTATTCATGTGTTGCATATTTGGTTGTATCAGCATATACTAGACAATGTAGTGAAACATGGTTGACTTTCAACAACCATGTTTGACTTTAGTTTGAACGTGGTCAACCTTGGTTGAATTTGGCAAGACATGTTTAGCTTTAGAACCACCTGGCCATATTTCACAATGCAACATGAAATTTTCTAAACATCAAATTTCGCACTATTAATGTTTTAGATCTATGGCATTGTTGTAATGCACATAACCCTTCACCAATGTCTAAATGTGAAATAACCCTTGATGAACATCACAATGCAAGGTAACCCTTGATAAACATCACGATACGTCATAACCCTTGATGGACGTCGAATGACACATTATTCACCTATCACATCTTTCATTGTGTTGGCATATACGTGACAGAAAAATACATCATTTTGGCCATACTTAACCATGATTGGCTTTGTTGAACCATGTGCCCATAGTTGATAATGCAACAAGAAATTTTCTAAACATCCAAAGACACATTATTAATGTGTCACATGGGAATTATCGCAATGTGACATAACCCTTGACAAATATCACAATGTGACATAACCCTTGATGAACGTCGCTAATGTAACGTAACCCGTGATAAACATCACAATGCAACATAACACTTATTAAACGACCACTATCACATTATTAATGTGTCACATATTTGGTTGTGTTGACATATACCAACCAAACACTGTAAAAAAATACAGATTAATGTTGTAATGTGATATAACCCTCCATAACATCGTAGTGAAAGGTAAACCTTGATAAGCATCAGAATGCAATATAACATTCTTCATTACTATGTAGAATGTGGATGGTTTAAACCATTTCTTTTGTCAAACGACTATATATATATAAAGAAAATTCTTAAAGAAATTGTATAAACATCCAAAGACACATTATTAATGTGTCACATCTTGGGAATTATAGCAATGTGACATAACCCTTGGCAAATATCACAATGTGACATAAACCTTGATGAATGTCGCTAATGTAACATAACCTGTGATAAACGTCACAATGCGACATAACGCTTATTAAACGCCCACTATCACATTATTATTGTGTCACATCTTTGGTTGTGTTGACATATACCAACCAAACACTGTAACAAACCATGGTTTAATGTCGTAATGTGATATAACCCTTGATAACGTCGCAGTGAAATGTAAACCTTGATAAATATCACAATGCGACATAACATTCTACATTACTATGTAGAATGTGGATGGTTTAAGTCATTTCTTTTATCAAACAACTATATATATATATTCGTTTGAAGTCACATATTTTGTTCTCTAGAGTGTGGTTTAAACCATTTCTTTTGTCAAACAACTATATATATATATATCAAGAAAATTCTTAAAGAAATTGTCTAAACATCCAAAGTCACATTATTAATGTGTCACATCTTGGGCATTATCTCAATGTGACATAACCCTTGACAAATATCACAATGTGACATATCCCTTCTTGAATGTCACTAATGTAACATAACATGTGATAAACGTCACAATGCGACATAACGCTTATTAAACGCCCACTATCACATTATTAATGTGTCAAATCTTAGGCATTATCATAATGTGACATAACCTTTGACAAATATCACAATGTGACATAACCCTTCATGAATGTCGCTAATGTAACGTAACCTATGATAAACGTCACAATGTGACATAACGCTTATTAAACGACCACTATCACATTATTAATGTGTCACATCTTTGGTTGTGTTGACATATACCAACCAAACACTGTAACAAACCATGGCTTAACGCCATAATGTGATATAACCCTTGATAACGTCGCAGTGAAACGTAAACCTTGATAAACATCAAAATGAGACATAACATTCTACATTACTCTGTAGAATGTGGACGGTTTAAACCATTTCTTTTGTCAAATGGCTATATATATATTTATCAAGAAAATTCTCACAACATGATAGCGAATAATGTGAGACAAGCATTGAGGAATGATGAATTTGAATATCAATGAATAAATGTTTCGATTGTTGCGATGAATGTCCTGATGCAACAAAACCATTAAGGAATGCACTATTGAGGAATGTTGCAATCCAACACAAGTATTGATAAATGTCGTAATCTAATATATTCCTTTCTGAACATCAAAATCCAACATAACTCTCGATGAATGTCGCAATGTGAAAAAACCATTCAAGAATGTACAATTGACATAACAATTAATAAACGTCGTAATGCAGCATAACACAATGAATTTCGAATGTCACATTATCGATATTTCACATCTTGGATTGTGTCAGTGTATATCATTTTTTAATCCTTAATGAATGTTAGAATGTGACATAAGCCTTTACTATATTAGACATATAACCTTTTCCCAATGTTGTAATGCGACATAACCTTCATAAACATCAGAACGAAACATAACCCTTAATGAACGTTGAATGTCACATAATCAATAAGTCACATATTGGGTTGAGTCATTCCATTAAGGATTATAAATAATCCTTAATGGGACATAACCCTTTTTCATGTTAGACATATAACCCATACTTAATGTCACAATGTGACATAACCATAGATGAACGCCGCAATTGAACACAACATGATGATTGCCAAATGTCACTTTACTAATGTGTCACATCTTGGGTTCTATCGGTGAATACCAATTTTTAATCCTTAATGAACTTTAGAATGGGACAACCCTTTATCATTTTAGACATGTAACTTTTACTCAATGTTGCAATGCAACATAACAATTGTTGACCGCCACAATGCAGCATAATACATGATATACATCACAATGTGAACGTCGAATGTCACATTATTAATGTATCACATATTAAGTTGTGATAGTGTATATCATTTTTTAATCCTTAATGAATGTTGCAATGTGACATAACCCTATCACATTATTAATGTGTAACATCATGGGCATTGTCGTATACGTTTTTTTTTTTTAAACCAGTCAGGAATGCAAATCATAGGGTACAAGTTGGATAAAATAATGATTGGGTGGTTACAGATAATAGAAAGAAATAAGGTAAATATCAGAAGACTCTTACCCTCTCATACTACGAGGCGCTTGTATTCTAAGGGATGAAATGTAAGTATATAACTAATCCATATAACCTTTAAAGAACGCCATGAGATAACTCCTTAATCCAAAGTCTTCTCTTAATGTGCCTAAAATTCCATTTAATGTGATGCTTTGAATCTCTCATACAACTATATTTCAAAGTTTAATTTCAAAAATAATAGATTGGGAAATTGTTAAAAGTGTTTTTCTAACTTAGATTGTATTGTTTATTTCTTCAACATATCCATCATAAACATAAACATCAAAATGAAACATAATTATTTTCTTGATGAAGGTTCAATGCCACATAATTAATAAGTTGCATATTGGGTTTTGTCACTATATATATCATTTTTATATCCTTAATGGGACATAACCTTTTTTCATATTAGACATATAACCCTTACTTATGACACAATGTGACATAACCATAAATGAACGCCGCAAGTAAACACAACACATGTTAAACATCATATGTCACTTTACTAATGTGTCACATATTGGGTTGTGTCAATGAATATCATTTTTTAATCCTTAATGAACTTTAGAAAGTGACAACCCTTTATCATTTTAGACATGTAACCTTTTCTCAATGTTGCAATGTGACATAACCATTGATGAACGTCATGCAACATAATACATGATATACATCACATTGTGAATGTGTATATCATTTTTTAATTTTTTAATCCTTACCTAATGTTGCAATGTAACATTTTTAATCCTTAATGAACGAGGAAACCCTTTATTAGTTTCAACATGTAACATTTTAGACATGTAACATTTGCTCAACGTTGCAATGCGACATAAGAATTTATGAATGCCAAAATGCAACATAATGCATTATATCTATACATCAACATGTAACATTTTAGACATGTAACATTTGCTCAACGTTGCAATGCGACATAAGAATTTATGAATGCCAAAATGCAACATAATGCATTATATCTATACATCACACCGTGAACGTTAAATGTCCCATTATAATAATTATTTTTGTTATTTTTAAAAAACATGTAAAATGAATGAATGAAAATTTAAGTGAATATTTCTTTTATGTTATTGAGGCTATGGATTAATAATGAATTTTTTTATTGCAAAAGTAATATTTATTGTATATAATATTTTATTATATGCTAATTATTTTTATTATTTTTTCAAAACATCAATATTTCATATTATATTAAGTTAAAATAAATGATGAAAATTATTAATACTATGAATGAATAATTGAGAAATTATGTGATTAATAATATAAATAAATTGTTAAAATAAATGAATAAAAATTGAAGTCAACTTTTCTTTTTTTTTATTAATAATATGAATGAATAATGCATAAATTAATTTTTATAGATTAAAAAAATTATTGAAAATTTATGATAATGTCATGGTATTTTTTAGAAAAACATAATATTGAAAAAATAATATATATATATTATGGATGAAAAATAGAGAAATAATAGATAGTTAAATTTTTATAAATTAAGAAATTTAGTTAAAATAAATAAATGAAAATTTAAGTGAATAATGAATAATTTATTTTTTATAAAGTAAAGAAAATTCTTAAAAAATTATGATAATATTATAGTATTTTTTCTAAAGTATTATTTTCCAACATCTTAATACATACACAATATTTTTCAAAATTATTAAAATAAAACCTATTTTCATTAAGTAAAATTTTAAAATATAAAATTCTAAAAAACAAAATGAAATTGTCAACTACTTAAAAATAAAAATATTATAATTTTATTTTATTTATATTACACTAAGACACTTGCTCATTATTAATTAATTAATTTTTGCATATGAATATGAGATATTTTTGCATTTTTCCTTGGATAGATGATGAAATAACGGCAAACAACATGCAACTCAGCTTCGCCTACAATGATCCATTTGTTATAGATAGACCGTGGATGGAAGCCTTTTGCATAACGGATTTGCATAAAGTCGCATAAAGTCTAAACGAAAAAAGTTGGTCATAATAAACATTAATAAGAATTATCATCATTTTTAAAACATTTTTAATATAATTATTTAAAAAAAACTGTCCAAATTATTCAAATCTTGATAGCTAAAAAACATTTTAACGTTATTATATATAATTAATAAAAGCTTTGATACCTCCCACGTGTAACAATTTATTATTGTTTAAAACAATTTTAATATATTTATTAAAAAAAGTGAAGAGACTATGTAAATAATTCGAATCTTGATACTCAAGAAAAAACCACATTATTAAATATATTAATAAATTGTAACGACAAAAAGAGTATTTTCAAAACCTCTTTTCACCTGCTTTATTAAAAAGGTACAGACTTCATTCTTTTCCATAAAGTCATGCTTAAAATATATGAAGTTTAAAACAATATGATCTGAATGGATTCATTTTAATAATGGATAAAATCATTAAATAAGATTTGAAACCATAAACCGTCTAGAAACATAGCTGCAGGTAAGCGGTAAGCGATCGAATTTCATCAAATAGAAGAAAAGATGAACAATAGAAGATTTTAGAATGCTAAAAGAGAATTATTTTATACCGAAGGCCAATTTTCTTTGGATCTTCCACAAGAGTGTTTGTTGCTTCGTCATTGTAAGCCAAAAAGAATGTGACCGGAATGTTCACGGAAAAGAATCCATTCACGATATTATTACGAACAATACGCCCGCATCTACTTGACTAAACGCAAACTCCAAAGTTGAAACCCATGCCGAATAGAAGACCGACACAATTAGAAACATATGCCACCATCTGCAGATTTAAATTTCCAATTCTCAAAGAAATACAGGTAAGACCGAGAAGGTACAATGAAATAATGTCAAAACTGCAAACACTAATTTCTCAATATCGACAAGAGTATCATCTTGGAGTGCAGATCAAGTGCAATGTCAGATGCAATGTCAAAGGAAAGACTAATTGAATCAAAACAACAATTACTGAGCCTTTGATCAAATATTTGCAAAAATCGATACTCGTGTATACCCGATGGCTTACCGCCGGAACACGGCCACACCTCCAGCATGGGCGAGTATGTTCTTGCACTGCAAAAATTGAGTGCCGCATTGGAGAACCTCCTTCACAGCATCGCTACTGCTGATGGACAAAAAGATTCATTTCGAGCCATCACATGCATAGTCACATAGTGCTTCACAAACCCAACTCCATAATATGATCCCGGTGATCTCTAAAAAATCCTCCCTGCAAGCCAAGTAAATTCATAACCAATAATATTCAGCACATATTACCATTACCGAAAGAGAAAAGAGTTCAAGAAAAAAAAACACAAAGCGCTTATCTTCATTCTTTCCCGCCGGTAAAGAATGCAGAAAAGAATCCATTATTATATAATGTGGCCTGCATAAGGAGATAACTATCTCCCCCATCGCGCAGGAGATAACTAACTGATCCAACTCTGTGTGTTCAAGATGGAAGGAGGATATTTGTTTAGGAAACGACATAACAACTATGATGTTCAACCGCTTCCACGCGACGTGATCGGAACAACAGTGTTAGTGATTAGTTTAATACTGCTAAATCCGTTAGTTTAAAGATCAGACGACAAGTTATGGCATGTAAACAATAACTAACACACTGCTAAATTGGTTTAAAGATCAGACGACGATGAAAGTGATCACAACCATACACTTGTCAAACTTGTCAAACTTTGGTGAATCTTGATAATCCACTCGATCAAGTGCATCTCAAAAATATGAGATATATATGCCTAACGACGTAATTACATTATTATGTTACAGCTCACCACGATTTATTGACTTAACTAAATATAGTGGGATTTAGTATGAATTCATACATAAAAATAAATCATATAAACTTATTATTTAAATGAACAACATTGGAAAGAATGGTTGAATATCTATATTTAAAGTAGTATGAAAAGATTGTTCATGAAAGATCCCATGAAGCTTCTCTATTGCAATGGATTATTGTTGCTGGCTTTAGTTTTCAATCTTGTTATATTGGACTGCAACAAATTATTTTTCTAGAATAGTTTTTTTCTTATTAAGTACATATTCAATTATTAAAACATTTTGCTGATTCATCTGTTAAGTACATATTTAATTATCAAAACATTTTTGTTACTATTATAGAAAACCTGTACCTACAAACTTGATTTATGTTTTCAATGACAAATGCATCTCAGTTTAGAAGCCTTATCATAAAAATAAACACTTATCCAAACAAGAAACCCATTAGATTTGTATTTATTTGATTTATTTCCATTTCAATGACGATATCAACTTACCAATCTATGCATGTGGATTGTGGAAGGGTGTATGATAGTATAGTGTCTAACCCTTTTCTTTGATTCCTCAATAATGTACCAGCTTCCTTTCTACATACTAATTACTACCATTGTATTTTTTTTTGTGAATATGTGTACTATAGACTTCTCCCATCTGAATATTTAGTATAATAGTCACTTTGGGTAAAGATTCCAGTAGCAAGATATAAATTCTGTCCCATTTATCTAATTAATTATGATTAGATTTTTGTATATTTGTAATTAGTTATTAGAATTTGTGTGAATAATATGTTTTTAGTTATTGGAATTTGTGTGAATAATATGTTTTCTGTTTGGTATTTATTTTCTAAAGATTTGGTTGGAAGTCATAATTTTAATTTTGAGGATATATGTCTATTTTAATGAAAAAATAAAAATAAAAATATTTTGATTATATTCTTTTTTAGTAATATATAAATTTTTAATAGAGTAAATAATAAATAATTAAGCTAAATTGCTTAATAATACATATCATACTGAATTGTGATTTGGTGTTAAAATGGATGAGAGTTTATAACAATCAAGCATATTTAATTCTTAATAATAATATTTGTATGTTACTTATAACCTTAAACAACAATATGTAAGAGATTTCATAACTCTGCAAAAAAATTGAATAGTTTGTATAAATAATAATATGATATATTGTTTTAATCTTCATTATTACTATTAATCCATTATAGATTGTATAGTCCAATAGTTTTAAAGTATTGGCTACCTACAATCACCAAGATATTTCAGTTGAGTGGCTAAGTCAAAGACATTGCCACATCGTGGCTATTATTATAGTACATTTTAATACATTCATTAAATAAACAATGAAAAAATGAATTAAACATATAAACTATTCTAAAATGTTTTAATTGTTATAAAATTTGTAATGTCTTAAAAAAAAAAAAAAAAAATTAAAGCTATTTTTTTAAATCACTTTTATGTTTCGTTTCAACTTTTTTTTTTAGTTTATGAAATTACATCAACATACATGTGGATAGCTTATGTTGTAACGCTTTATAATGATTTTCATTTTAATATGTTTATAAATAAAAGTTTAGAAATATAATATGAAAATTTTCATAACTTAATATATAAATTATGATTTTAAAGTTGTCTTAGTAAAATAAGTGATTAACACATAACTTATATTTTATGAAAATGAGTTATATTGTATGAAAACTAATTAAGATGATCATTTTTTTTTATAAAATCTAAATATATATATATATATATATTAGTTTTTCATAAATTGATAAAAAATAGTTTATATATAATGTTTTAAAATTAGTTTTTCATAAATTGATAAAAAATAGTTTATATATATAATGTTTTTGAAATTTTAAAGTTATTATTGATTGGTTTTCTAGGAAAGCTTTATTGGAAGCATCATCTTTACAAAGATGGAAGAGTCCAGGAAAATTCTTCCTCCAACAAGGACTTGCTAAATGATGAAATATTTTTTTAAAGATATTATGTTGGATATTGGATAGTGGAGCTTTTTTTGTTATGAGTTTGACGTTAAACTTGTTATGTAAGTATGTTGGTATGGCAAGGATGATTTTTAATAGTTTGGGATAGACTATTTCCTTTTTAATGTAAATACAATATATTTTGAAAAAACAATAAAATATAATGTATTTTTTGATTTTTTTTATTATAAATATATAGTTTATTTTGTGGAAAAAAGTATGTATTGAAAATAGACATTAGCATTATTATTAAAATTTAATAATCATTAGTAGCGTACTAACAAGGACATGGAAAACAACCAATGTAGCTGATTTTTTTGGCATATTAGTGGCATATTGATAAGAACATGGAAACCAACCAATGTAACTAATTTTGATACATTACAAACACGTGACAAACACAAACCATAATGTTCAAAATATTAAGTAATTTTGGATTACAAAGAAATATTACAATGTTAATATTATTTAATATATTTAATAATATTATTTTTATTTTTAGAAAAATTAAAGAAATGAATAATTTTATGATTCTTAAACATGCTAATGATACTATGATTAACAAATAATTGTTTTCATTAATTTCATCTAAGATTTAGATGTCCAATGACATTAAGTAACTACTTTTGGCATATTGAAAAGGTCATGGAAAACAACCAGTGTAGCCAATTTTAATGGATCATAAGAAGATACCATAATGTTCAAACGCTCAAAATGTTAGTCAATTTTATATTACGAGCACATATTAAGATATTCAAAATGTTAATCAACCATGCATTCATTCAAGCTGTGACATATGTCGACACAACTCAAGATGCGACACATATGCAATGTGACATTTGATGTTGGTCAAGGGTTATGCCACATTATGACAATGCCCAAGATGTGACAAATTAAGATGTGATAGTTAACTATGGCCATGTGCTTCATTAAATTCAACCGTGGTTAAATATCATCAAAATAAATTCTGCCATGGTTAACTATCGTCAAAATAAAGTCAACCATGGTTAACTGTTGCCAAAATAAATTCTATCATGGTTAACTATAGTCAAAATAAAGTTAACCATGGTTAAACAAAGTCAAACATTACTTGCTAAATTTAACCATGGCTGACAATGGTTAAAATAAGGGCCTGTGCAAGAAGATGAGGGACCTTTTTGGCGCGTTAGATGCAATAGAAACCTGAAAAATCAGGCGTCCCTCAACTTACTTGGATTTTTTGAGATACTTATGCAAAATATCTTGCATTGAGTAAAAAACATGAAATGTAGGAAATTGAATCACCTTTCCGAATATATAACTTTTATGTATCGAAAATTTTCATAGCTATGTCAAATTTCATTTTTCCTAACAGGCACTTTTTATTTTTCAGGGAAATTATAAGGTATATGTTTTTGTGGGTGCAGCCTTTGAGGGCCTAAATGATCGAATCAAGCTACAAAAATTGACATCCATGTAGAGAACCCATAGCACTAGTGCGGCATTATTTTTCAAAAAATAAATTAGTAATTTTATAATATTTTTATAATTGTCTAAGTGAGAAAACCTCGAAAATGCTACGTGTTTTGTGGGTGCAGCCTTTGAAGGTCTTAATGCAAAAATCATGAAATGGGGTTTTGATAGAACGTAGAGGTTAGTGTCTACTTGTGCAAAATACAATTTTTGTTTGAAGTGATCAATAATTGAAAA
>LPNX010761155.1:262785-313121 GCA_001517045.1 Pseudotsuga menziesii | reverse complement strand
CAGGGCTTCATAAGAACAGGAGAATGATCAATATGCCAACATTTGGTTTGGAGCCAAACTAGATCCTCCACCTTCTGTAAATTAATAGCAAACCAACCTTTGTTCAACATCTCAATCTCCGAGACATAACCAAAGAGGGCACCCCATGAGACTGCAGCCCAATCATGAATGGTCTTCTTAGAAAAATTGCGTCCTAAGACCCGACCAACCAATGTACACTTAGCCATCGTCAATACATTATCCCAGGCTAAATCCTCACCAACAGCATAATTTCTAACCACCTTCTTCTTAATCCAATTCTTACGGCGCCCCTTTGAAGACCCTTGAGCCCCAGTCTGTTTCACAGCCGAAATACCCTCAGCCCCATGACAATCATTCAATGGATTCAAAGGCACCCAACCAGGAGAGCCACACCCTCGATGTTCCGCAGCAAACAAAGGAACCCTCCAATCCTCCGCCGATGTATCACCGCTCGAGCCCTGACCCTGCAGAGACTGACCACATTCCCCACCTAAAAACGCCTGAGCACAGCCATCATCAAACACAATCCCTTGCTGCAATGGAGACGAAAGAGGCCCTAAATTTGGAGTCAAAGAGCCCCCCGCACCCGACCAGGAAGAAGTCCCCAGCAAACCCTCTTGCCACTAAAAATCGGACGCCACAGCCGGAACTTGTGTAACCGGCGAAGAGACAGGAAAAACTGGCGGAGAAGGAAAGTCTGCCAACCCTAACAGCTTATCGATCGGACCCTGGTCACCCAGACCCAACCTCGAGGTTTCCACCAAGAGCTCCAAGGAACCGCCACCTGTCACCGCCCAAATATCATTGCTCTCCAACCTGTCGCTGGAGTAATCTATGGCGTCCTGATCCTCCATACTAAAGCCCAAAGCAACCAAAACCCCTCAAATGAAGCCAAACCGCTAAAAAAACCCTAACACCAAGGCAACAAGCACGACCCAATCCACGATAAAAACGCACACAGTTAGAAAAGCAAGCCGTCTGCTAACCTCCAGATGATCACTGCCATCGAGCTAAGAAACCTTGAGAAGTACGTTGAACCAAGAAAACTCTCCATCCCCACCCAGCCAGTTTGTCACGACATATCTTACAATATTCTAAAAATTTTCTCTTATGCAGTGTTACTTTAGATGTTTAGATTTAATTGTTAATAGCTTAATGCATGAAACAAAGAATGAATTGAAACAAAAATGAAAGTAGTTAAGCAAATAACACGCCATCCACACAATGAACACAAGATGTATTCTAGGAAAACCCAATATGGGAGGAATCCAACTTGAAGGTGAGGCCTATGCTGTGTGCTTTTCTTCCTATTCATGAAATGCAAATACAAAGAAATGGGCACTCACTTTGCCATGGACTTTTGGCTAGTATAGTTGCTATATGATCTTCTACTTCCTTTATTTTGCATCAATACCCCACTCATAGATGTTCTATTCAACTTTGTAACAGTAAACAATACGATAAAAATCGAACCCCTTCTTTTCCTAGCAAGCCAATATTTAACATATCTTGATAGATGTTTATGGTTAGGGTTAGGGTTTCTACACATGTCAACCCCCAATCAGTGTTAGGGTTTTGAACCCTCTAGAATCTTCATGAAATTCCACATGTGAATAACTCCACATGTGGGAGTAATATGAGCTGACGTGGCACCTACTCCATATTATGGTGGCCAACATGATAAGTCAACTTGCATGAAGCATAACTTCCACATGCGAACTTTGATTGAGGTGAGTTTCACACTGTTCAGAAGTTGTTTATGTGTAGAACAATAGTGAGAGGCTAAAACTAAGATAGAAAAAATTTAACCCCAAAAATAATCATTTAAGGCATCGAACATGATATGGAAGGTTATAGACCCCAAATCAACAAAGTATGACATGACCCTCTACAAACCAATAAATCCAAATTTTCCACCCAAAAAGTACCAAAACAGATGACAAAGTATATAATGATCCATTTTGGATCTCTCTCTCTCTCTCTCTAAATCTTTGATAAAAGTTACTAGGAAATCGATTAATTGAAGTCAAATTAGGGTTAATAAAATTTGACAAGGTTATAGTTAGTTATATAGGGATAATGCCGATTAATTGATGCTTCTAGTTGAAAATAATAACCTTGAGATAAACACTAACAAATATCTCATACCTACAACATGTATAATAGATATATTTTATTGTCAATTGGGTTTAACCCTATTGGTTGTGGGATGGAGTATTATCCTGCCCACCCAAGATCTATTCTCGCAAGTGACATGTTGAGTTCATAATGATGGTTTTGACTTGCTTGGGATTAAGTGACTTTAAAGTGGTAAATTTTGCCACCTTTACTACATTGTCCAACTCATTATTTTCTTTACAATCATTTTTTAGGATAAAAATGGTAAATACCATTTGAATTCTCTATATGTAAATTTCATTGAATATATTCTTGTTGCGCCAAGAGGCACTTTCTACATCCCAAAGTGGATGAGATGTGTCACGTCGGTCACACACGTCAGCTCCAAAAACTAAATATATAAAGAAAATATAAAAACAAGCACATGTCGACTCAAATTTAAATTGGTTAGATTGTAAAATACATTTATATAAATATACATCAATTTCATTTCCAATTTCCATTCAAGCATCCTCACGTTTTAAATAAATGTTTTCATAAATAGTTGGCATGTGAAAGATCGTGATAGAAAATATATTGGATTAGGTATTATTAAGTCAATAATAGAACAATAAGTTAGACATTAGTTTTGTGATAATTGCAAATTAATAATAATTGAGTAAGTTGCAAGTATTTTACTTCATAATTATTTAATGATTACAACTTTTGCCCATTTGTATTATTTATTTGTTATACTTTACAATACGAAATAGATGGCACTTCCAAATTAAATTTGGGTAAATAACTAATTTACTTTACAATTAATTAATTAATGCAATTTTTGCCTATTTGTAGGATTTATGTGTTAGCATTTACAACATTTATAGCATGATTCCAAATTGGAGTGGATAACTATTTCACTATTACATTTTGACTATTTAACGAGTCTTAAACTTGAGCAAATGTTTGCACTTCAAGGGATTTGATCCTTCTTGACGCTTGATAGAGCCAGAGTTAGGATGGATCTATGTTGGTTGTGCTAATGCATGGGTTGAATGTGTTGAAATAGAGAACAATGCCAAATAACACTAATGCAAGCATTGGTGCATGCGGGAAGTTGAATGTGAAGAAATCATTCCAAGAAGACTTAGCTCTTGCCTCAAATATTGATTCTAATGATTTTAATTATTATGGGTATCATAAACAAAAAATTGCACAGTTAAACCCAAAATTTTTCTAGTAGGTGATAAGAAATGTTATTTCCCTTGCAACAAATACAAGGACTTAAAAATAAGAAGAATAAACAGGTAAACAACTAGAAGACATTGCTTAAACTATGGGAACCTACGAGGGGGACCTAAATCTCACCCATTGGTAATAAGAATGCGACATTTTTTTCTTGTTTTTTCTTAAATTTCCAATTGTTTAAGTATTTTGATTTACAAAGACAAAATTCCGAGGCTTAAAATTCTGCCTAAAGTTACAATTTGTAGTAGCAATGGTGAGGGTGTTGGAGAGGAATTTAATCATATAGAAGAAAACATTGTTGAGAAGAGCAACAATAACATGATGAATAGGTTGATCCATGACACCTTTGTTGTCATGGATGAGGACATACTCATTGATGAGAACAATGATGATATTCACAATGTATCTCTTATTGATAAGGCACACAAACCCTTATATGAAGGTTGAAAGACAAGCCTTCACTTTGTTATTTTGTTGATGGTGAACTTGAAGGTCTTGAATGATATTTGAAACAAGTGTCTCACACAAATCATAAGGTATTAAATATAATTGTTTATACAATTTTTTGCTAGATTTAGTGATTGTAATGGCTATGTGACATGACGTGTTTCACACAAATCATAGGGTATTAAATATAATTCTTTATTTTGTCTAGTTTTATTATTGTAATAATTATGCAATATCCATTGTTTAGTATATTGATTTAATTTTCCTTGTAGATTGTTAGGTGATATTATCATACCACAAAAAAACTTTGCCTTGCATATATCTAGAATTGTGCACCCTTATGAAGATATAGGAACTAGTACCAAACAATTGGTGCTTGTCTTATTGATTGTATGATTTGTTATGGAGAGCATGCACCAAAATCAAATGTTCAAATGTGGAATTAGAAGATATTGAATTGATTAGGGGACAAATAAAGTGTTGTACATTTCTTAATTGTATTCCCATTATTCCACATTTATGATGATTGTTAGGTGAAAAAACATAGCACAATTTATGGATTATCATGAGTAGAAGAGAAGTTAAGATGGGGTCAAGTGAACTCCTTGAGATGGCTATACATTTAGAGGCATCATGAAAAGATAGTCCATTTTTAAAGAATATCCCCACAATGTTAGTATTTCGTTGGTAGTGGATGGTGTCAATATATTTGGTGAGATAAGATTCATTTATTTATTTATTTATAAACAATGACCTTTTTCCTTGGATGCCAGTATAGAGGGAGCACACACTATTTGCATTGATTGTTCTAGGAACATTTACAACATACCAGTTCATTGTTGTTGTTTGTTACATATTTTGTATACACAAATAAGAATAATTATGTGTTTTCTAATAATTACAAGGTAAACACCAAGTTATAGATATATATTTATATTTTAACCTCTTATGAATGGATTCCAAAATTTTATGGGTATGAACCAATTTCAATTTCATGGGATACTTATACAATTCATTGTTCCCCTAGGCTAACACATTTTTGTGGTATATAAAGTGCAATTTATCCTCTATTATTTTGTGATTTTTTTTTTGTATTCTTTATCTGGAAGGATTTCAAGCAAAAGGTAAATATACATGTCCACTATGTGGTCCCACAACATCTTCACACTCAACTAGTTTAGGAAACAAGGTGTATTACAAGTACACACATTCCCTCGGAACCATTGAGATATTTTGTGTTAATGAGTATGGAACAACTTCCCTCAATAGATTAGGACTATTAGTGTAGACAAAAGGGTTTGAAGGGCATTGGCATCTAATAAAGGTGCTTGAGTTGGCATTACTGCTTCCCTCTAATATGAAATGATTAAGAATATGAAAGAATGGAAAATGAAGACATGATAAAGTCACTCATGTATATTGTTGATGATTGGGGAAAGAAGGACATACCTTCACACGAAAACCTCCACTTCTATGCAAGGTATTACAAAAATAGATGATGCTGCCAAACTTCCCACAATATTAATAAGTTATAAATCAAACTAATGCAAAGATGAAGCAACCAATAAAAAACATATTTTTATCATGGGAAGACAATTCAAAAAATATATTACTAATGATCAGGTAATAAATTTATAAAATGTAAGAATGATATCACCTAGGAGTAGCCATGAAGATGAACTTTAAACTTCTTCTTCAAGCAAGTCTTATCCTATATAAGGCTCTTTTTAAATTGTAATGACTAAAATAAACTTTATTTCTAGAAGAAAAAGACTCAATGTTGAAACCACTGAGAAGTAATGAATTTGGAACTAGAAAATGATTGGATCCTTTATTACTCTAGTGTAATAATCTTACATTTATTGAACTCTTGGTACTCTTGAGAGATCCTTGTATTTATATGTTTTCTTTGATGAAACGATCCATAGGAAATAAAGATTGTTTCCAACTTAGGTCACACAATTACTTCTTAACTTCACTACTTCATACAGCTACAAAAAACAGAAGCTTTTGAATCTTTTTTTGTCTCCGAGTGTGCATGGAAACCGCCATGGATTGCATGATGTTATGCATTAGTGACTACAAGAAGACTATGAAAGTATTAAAGAATCAATAGTGTAGGTTGTGTGACATAATGAAATCAGGAACCCTATAGTCATAAGATTCACAATTGCATAGTTATACTTCTGGTTCTCCAAAGATAATTTGACAATTTCTTTTAACATATTGTTTCATTAGCTTCATTCTATTGTAATTGATGTTTTATGTGAAAACCACTTTGTTTGTGCAAGCAATAAAAGAATGTGTGATAACAAATGCCCCATGATGTGTGAGGTTAGGAGTAAAACTGTATAAATGAAATATATCATAGACAATATGTTGAAACGGAAAGAATTAGAAAGAGCCTCATGGAGTGGGGCCTGACTTTGGTGAAAGAAGGGAGGCCACTTACAAGAAAACAATATAATTCAATTAAATACAATGATTAAGATATATCTTCGGTAATATGAGACATCTAGGGCTAGGTCATAACAAAAAACTAAATTTTCCTTATGTTTAATAGTGTGATGACTATATGCATCCTTGAGGAAGACAAAAAATTACTACAACATAAGCTCCTTGAGGTAAGGCTTGAAACATGTTGATCACTGAAATTTGGTAAACCCATAAAGATGGATTACAAAACAAAACTTAAACAGGTTCTCTAGTCTTCAATTGGATATGGAACATAGTCATCGTAATGTATGAGTTCTCCAAATTGCAATAATGAAATTATATCGAGCATGGGAGAAGTCATCCAGTTAAGGATCAATAATGAAAATCTTTTCCAAATGTGAGGTTGCCCACCAATGATGAGGATTAGTTCCAAGCCAATACGTATAAACATATTTGATGTAAATAAATGCTTTGACGTTGAACATTTAATATAACCATACTTAAGAATCAATGAAAAAAACCCATGTTGCATACGAGGAACACTTTTAATGGTAAAAATGACTAGGGGTATGTAGATCAAATTCCCATAGAAAAATTCACTGATGTTGATTTGAGTAGATACATGTGGGAAATGAAAATAATGGTTCCTTATAAAGTTGCACGAGATATTAAGAAAATAAATAGGAGTATGAACTTGGACTAAACTCAATGCAATGAGTACATGATGGGTGTTTGACACAAGTCTTCCCTTAAATAAAGCATAACATGAAGGTTGATGGGGTCAACAATAATAAAATTGTTGATTAGATAACTCGACTATATGTCATTCAATGATGGAAAGGCGATGAACACTAAAAGCGTACTAGGGACCATATATGTGACACCATATAAGGAGGATGAGTGAGACTCAGTGACATGGTATAAAACACAACAAATGTGACAAGTCAGAATGCAGAGGCCAAGACAATGAGGTTGGACCATATAATGAATAAGACTTAAGGTATGATGATGCTTGCATGAATGTAATAAAGGTGACACTACACTAATGCTCCAAAAAAGGGTGAATTTGACAACTGGACAAATTGAAAGTGATGCAAAATCAAGTAAAATAACAAATTAGCGAGAAAAAAAAATCGCATTTTTTATTTTTTGAATTTTATGTTTGCATTTCTTGTTTTTGGTGTTTTCTATTTTATACATAATAAAATGTTTCTTTTTTCTTTATGTTACAACGAGGAGACAATTGACAAATTCGATCAAATGGTTCCAAATGGTGAGTGAGGACCCTGATTAACAGTTGGGTAGTGACCAAGAATGCACTCAAGGTGTGTCTCCTCAACAAGAAGGAATGGATGGGATTGGTGGTACATGTCACTTTAATGATGAATAAGAGGAATTAAGGACTCATTGGTAGGAGGATAAAGAAAACCAGAATGCAATAGTTTAGGAGTATAGTGGGAGAAGACCAACAATTAAAAAGTGTGAATTATGAGGCTCATTAGTGCAAGAGAAAATTATGTGGACTCCCACTCTTATGAGATAAAGCGACATAGGGAAAGTGTGATAAACTAAGGAAACCCAAGTAAGGATGAGAACTATCGTTCTCTTAAATATGATTAAATGCCTGGGGGGATATGTTGTTTGCTGAAATGAGGAGGACCCTAAGGTAAATATTAAGGGTGGAAACTAAGTAAAATGAAATGTATTATAGGGATATACTAAGCCTATCTGCTAGTTGAACAAAATTACACCTATGAGAAATCCATAAAAAAAGGTAAATGACAGAAAAATAGCTTCCCAAAAATTTCCTTGTACACAACTAACAAAAGTAACCACATGAGACTGTTTGAAAAATTGAAATTGAGGGTGTGAATCCATAAAAAAAGGTAAATGACAGAAAAATGGCTTCCCAAAAAAGTCCTTGTACACAACTAACAAAAGTAATCACATGAGACTGTTTGAAAAATTGAAATTGAGGGTGTGAATAAATCTAAATGTATGATGCCCTTTAGGTCAAAACATCAATAAATATGACAAATTTGAATTTTAAAGTTTATTTTCATAATTGAGCCTTGGAGTGGTGTGGTGAAGCCCTAAACCTTATTTAATTGATTCTAGTATCTTGGAACATTATATTTCTATCTCAATTCTAGTAGGTAAGTACATTTATCCAATACTTTCATTTTTAAGATTAATCATTTTTTGGTCAGTAGACTCACCTATTTGGGTTCGCAGCAAGGTATGTGAGTATCAAAGAAATAGTTGTGTAGTGCTTTGTGACTATTTATTTGATACTGGTTCGTAAGCATGTGATACATGAGTTAGTGGGTGCACAATCACATACTACATGGGTGATGCATGCATCTTTCATGCATTGGTTCAGCCAATGCAAGGCAAATTTTCATGGGCCGTGTAGGATGTATGACATAGCAAAATGATATTCTGCATGTTTAATTTTACATGGGAAATCGATGTGTGCAGGTATTATGGCCTATGATTGGCGAGAGTAGGAGTATGATGGGTTATAGCAACTAGATGAGGGGAATGCCAATGAACATAACCTCTTGCTTGGGTGTGGCTTGTTGAAATTTGTTATGGATCCAGTTGTTCTATACTAGCGTAGAGTTCCTAAACAAAATTATGGGAATGTAGAAATTAGATAGGTAATTTTAGGTGGAGGGCCAACTTATGGATTTGTTAGGGCATGGAAAGGTGGTGGTCCCAAAGATGACTCTTTTGAGATTAATCTCCCCCAAGCCATTCAGGATAGAGTTTTGCCCCCATAGATGGTGAAGGTAGAGTGACAATGCTCCATAGAGGGGATCAAGTTGGTGGGTAGTGCATTATGCAATGCACACTAAGGATCAATGGGTCTTAAGCTACCCACTGCATGTCTGGTGGGGAAATTTCTCCAACACTTTCTCTAGTGGAGAGATGTCTGGTGGGGCACTTTCTCGAGTGGATGTGGAGAGGTTTAAGTGGGAATCAACCATGTTGTAGCAGGTCCACTACCATCTGAGAGAGGGATTTAGTCATGGGTGTGATCAAGGCACATATTCTATCCCAATTAACTTGTTATTCTTTGAGAGGGTGCCATTGATATGCCCTCGTGTTGTGGTGCGGAATGGAGGATCCTAGGACCTATAGATGGTGATATGGGAAGACTTGATGTCATGCCTTTGTAGGCCAATTATTTGATAATTGGCACTAACAAATTATTCTGATTTGGAGTTACCCATATTAGGGTATGGATTTCAAGGGACCTAGACATCCTAGTGCCACAGGGGATAACATGGAGTGAGATTGGTGAGTACAATAATGTTTAATTAAGATTGCACGTGTTATTGTTTTGTTTTATGGACATAATATTGATACCCTGCATGGTTTTTATAAATGTGGGTTTGAGATGACCCCCTGGAGCATATGGAACTCCACTTGGATTGGGTAGGCCAACCTAAGGAGAGGTAAAACCAATGCCAGATGTCTGGTTGTGAATTTGATATATGCATATCAACTGAGATAGCTTTAGACTATTTAGGGAAAGATGGAGGTCCTAGAAGTGGGATAGAGGACACTAGAAGACTACATGTTAGATACATGCTTAGGAGCACTAGTGGAGGAGGACTTTAATGATGTACGTAGGACAGGTAGGCTAGATCATGCATGATATGGCTCATGGTTGGCCTATGATGAGCATTACACCTACTTAGAGGTTGAGTTGATTGTTTGTATTTTGACCAGTAGACGTAATGGCCCCATTTTTGTATGTCAACATTATGCATATTTCGAGACACGAACTTATATATATGTATGTATTATCCATTATGAACTTGTATTCCATATGGTGTCACTTTAGTTGTTTGAGTGAGGGTTAAAAATGACTTATGGTTTCACATGCTTTCCTTTTGTCTTTATGTTTTTGAGAAACGTACTAGTTCAATATTTGGTTTTCCAAGGTATCTACATAGTTGTTGAGATTTCTATGAACATGAATGCATGCGATGGTTTAAATTTGTCATGTTACAGGAATAACCTATAGATATTTTCAAAACAAGTATCATTCGCAAACACCATAGAGATTATTTAGCTGCATTACAATTAATTCAGAATATAAGTGGACCTATAATAAGTGAATATGAAGTGTGACATTGTGAACAAGTAAATCAATCACTAGGTTGTATTAAACCTAGTTTTTGTGTATGACAATGAGACATACACCGTTGTGATGAAGCAATGTGTGTAATGGACCATGTAGATGAGGAAAGAGTCTCATTCTAGTGACCGTCACCATTATTAGAGTTGATGTGACAAGATCTATCCAAAACTATTTCACAAGAATAATGGAAGCAATGTATGAGGTGCAAGAGAAAAGAGATATATCAAATGAAGAGAGTTGGGAAAAAACATTTACGTACATCAGTGCCCTCCAGTGATGGAATTTGATGGGTGACTTGCACATCATGGGTCAATTTAATAATCAAATACGACTAACATTTCACAGGGACCGTAAAAAAAATGGCGTAGAATGTAGAAAACATTTAAGGATTTGGTTATAACTGGAAATTTTGATGTATGTCCTCCATTTGAAATTCCAACCCTGGTGTCAATGTTGATGAGGTGAAGGTGTTAATGGACAATATGGGACTTTTTTGAGGTATATACAAGTGGATCTTCACGAATTGCGATGCAAATATGTGAAGTGAAGTTCCCAATGTTAATTATGAGTTCTCAAATAATGAGCAACGGGCGAAGCCAAGATGATTGACATCTCAATATCATGTATTAGAGATGGGTGTGTAACTAAGCACGACACAGGTTTGATAAGTGAGATTTTTTTTGGCAATAATTTGGAACTTTTGGTGTAAAAAAAAGGTTTGGAGGGAATGTAATAAGGGTTCTTGACACTATTACTTCGTTCCTATAATATGCAATGATTAAGAGTATAAAAGAGGGGAGAAGTGATGCCTTACACTGTAGATGATAGAGTGGGATAAGAGGGGATCCTCACATGGGAACCTCCTCTTTGGTCTTCCATAACATATCATAATAACAAATGACACTATCAACCTTCCCACACTATTAATAGGTTAGAAATCAAATCAATATATAAATGAAATCGTCAATAAAAGGCCTATTTTTATGGGGAAAGGGAACCCAAAAATGATATTGATAAATATCGAGAAATAAATATACAAAAGTAAGAATAGTGTCACCTAGGAATGCAGATGACCTTCAAGCTTCTTTTTGGGTAGAAACTTTCCGTCTAAACCATAGTAGTATTTGGAAGAGACGTTCTCCCAAGTGGAAAAAGAAAAGACTCAACCTCAATACCATGAGAAGTAATGAATTTGGAACTAGAGAATGACTAAATCCTTGATTAAACTTGTACATCGTAACCTTACATTCATTGAAGCGTCAAAACTCTTATGAGATCCTTATATTTATATTTTTTCTTTGGATAATTCTATGCATGGGAACTAAAGATGTTTCCCAGTTTAGGCTATGCAATTACCTCTTTAACTCCAGTACTTCATGATAACTACTGAAACACAATATTTTGAGTTTTTTCCAATCTTGAAGTGCTTGGAAACTACCAAATTACATAATTGAATGCATCAACAATGTGCAGGAAGTGTACATGAGTATCAAAGGATTACTAACACATGTTGTGTGGCATAAGGGCATGAGGAAACACAAAATAATAATATTAGTCAACTCCCTAGTTTGAATTTTTGTTCTCCAGGGTCAATTGAACCATTTATTGTAATATACTACTTCATTGACTTGATTGTATCAAGATTCAACCAGAAATGAGTATTTATGTGAAAGCTCCTTCATTTTCAAAAGTGAACAATTTTTTTTATGATAATAGTGTGTAAAGTGCACTTTAACACTATATATCCTCTATTATTTTGTGGTGTTTATTTATTTTTGACATTTTATATATTGTTAGTCTTTAAATAAAGAGTAAATATGCATGTTCAATGTGTGACCCCATAACAACATCTCAATGTTCAATTTTTTAAGGAAAAGAGGTGTATGATGAGTACAACAATTTCCTCCCTCATAACCATAGGTATCCAACTACTAAAAAATATCCTTTTTATAAGAAGGAAGAGAATGGAAAAAAACCATGAAAATTGACACCTCAACTATGGGAAAGGGCCTTTGAGAAGAATTTTGGTAAAGGATTGGTTTCAATTACATCAACATATGTAACTTGTTATAGTTTTGATTTTATTTATTTATTTTCATTGCAACTAACAAATGGATTTCCATTTGTACTCCTCAAAGAATGATGTCATGGGATTCTACTTGGAATGAGACAATACTCCATCCATTTTAGTCAATTACCCTACCATGAGAACATATAAGTAGCCGAATTGTTCAATACAATGGTTATTGAAAAAATGTCATATAATTATCATGGAAAGTTTTAGATTGAAGGAATAATAAAGATAAACGTGTTGAATTCCTAAGTTATACTAATGAAGCAGACATAATATAACAACTAAGTTATTTTTCTAGTGATGGACAATCAACCAGTCTTCTATGGTTATTAATGGAGTATGGCCACAATGTTGTTGTGTGTGATTTCTCACACATGTGTAAAATGCACTTACTAAGGGGTTATCTATCCTTAGTAGCAGATCAAATGGAAAGGAAACTAATCTAGACTAAACTAATATAAAGGAATCAATTCTTAGACATGTATGCAAGATCTATTCTAAAACCAACCATAAAAGAGACATGCAACACATGAAATAATGATATTTTTATTTTTATACAAAGAATATGATATCACAATAGCTCCTTGGTATAGGTTTTCGACGATGGAGTGCCTCCTCAATTGATCGAAGGAAAAGTTCATCAATATCCTCTATAACCTAATCTCCAACGAGGTGATTAATGGAAGATCCAACGTTGGTGAAAATAAAAAGGAAGGTATGGCCTTCGTTGTTCTCTCTAGTGGAATTTTAGTAGCATAATGATGCCTTGAGAATGATATGGAGATGGATCAAAACGGTGACCATGAGGGATGCATTTAAAGGAAAAATAGTGGTAAAATGAGATCTACTGTCAATGTGGATACTCTCTGTTCCATTGATGACTTAGTGGAAAGGTTAGGGTTTTGAAGACCAAAATAATAGTTAGTTTTGACCTTGACAGTTGTGTTTGTCAGCGTTTGAACCATTGATTCCTTTGGGCAACATGCAATGATGGATAACAACCAAAATTATGTCTCTTTTAGGTTGGGTCACTACTTTTGGGAGAAGATGAGCGATCAATCACTCCTTTAGGGATTTAAGGAGTGACCATCTTGGTATGGTCACCCTTATTGAGGGGAAAGGGGTGACCAATGCTTGACATTGCCCAAAATTGACTTTTCTTTTAGTGGTTTGGTCATATTGCACATGTTGCATGGATGGATAAGGTGAAATGGTGCTAATATTGAGGCACGATGGTGATGAAACTCATGACAAGGAATATGAGAAAAATTAGGTTGTTAACATATTCCCCCCTAATGTGTGAGGTCAGGAGCTCATCATATGGTTGAAACACACCATAAGTGTTCATTTCTTTCTAGAGGGAAGACAAGGGAACCAAGGACAAGAAACTGGGACTATGCAAGAGAAGGAGTCACCCTCCCAAGGGACTATAGAGGTCCATACTAGCAAACAAACCACTCAAAGAGGTGAGGTGCATATAATCTCATATATATATATGAGGCAACCATCACCATGCTTGTATCATTGTCTCAACATAATATGGAATCCATACCAAGAGGGGTTTGATCAATACATGAATAACTATTGGATGCAATACATCACGAGAGTTAAATATGGACTCAATCCAAGCACATAAACATGGTCCAACCATGGCTTATCTAAAGTACATGAGTAGGAACAATGGAACCCCATTAGGATGATGAATCATAGTAACTAAAGCCCTATGGAAACTGGAAAGGGGCCCAAGATCTAGGAGTAAAAATTGATACAACTCCTCATATGTGGCTCAAACTATTGAAAGACTGAGTCATACATGTCAAGGGAATTGCAACTAAAACTAGATCATTGTCGCTAATGCAACTTAGACATCACAGTAAGTGGAAGACTGAAGGGATTCCAAAATGTTACAAAAATATAAAAACAAAAGAAAACAACAATATTAATCGAACATGAGATTTATGTGGAAACCCTGTTGTACATAGGTAAAACCATGAGGTAATGACAACTTTGATCTTTTATTATTTCTTGTCAAAAAAATTATAATACTTTCTTCTATCTCTCTTGTCCCACAATGCTATGGGGTCACTTTCGTTTTATACAATACATACGAGGCTTTTAGAAGGAATCAAAATACACTAAAAGGGTCTAGAAATTTTCACCTCGGGGGCTCCACCCTCGAATCCCTGAAAATCCACCCTCTCTAACCCACTCTTGCGCACCTGACACACACAAGTCATATGTTTATGTAGTCAAGAACTCTACAATAAGAATATTGGAGATTTGGATATTGGTTTCATTTGCTAAAGCATAATAGACTCTAGAACTAGATGGAGTCATGAATGTTTAGGGTCTTCAACCAAACTGGATAAGGAAACCACCATATTGTACAATTATCAATGATGCGATAATGAGCTAGAGTCAAATACATGGGAATTGACCAATCCAAGGGGCAATGAGGTGTCCTATAAATTGGTCCGAAGGAACCCATCAATGATGGTTATGGGGCCAAGGTTCATAATGCCTTTTGGTTTATCTTGTAGAAACTAAGTGTTGAGGTTGATAGAGGGAGACTCCTGACAATAAATCATTGAGGGATCTTTCCTTAACAACATGAGGGATGTCATTGGATATATAAAAACTAGAATTGAGACACCAAAGGGGGATACATGGTCATTGAGAGGTGGAATCAAAAAAAATTTATTCAGAGCATGAAGGCATGGTTGACTTGGAAACATGTGTGAAACTCTTGATAATATTAGGGGAGGGACACAACAAGATAACCAAGCAACACAACCACATTGAGGATACTTTTCAAGGGGAAAATAAAGTACTAAGGTCGACTTTGAGAGAGGCTAATATGATTAAGACTCCATGGGTGACACATTGCATAACGCTTTAAAATTAAGGTGACCGTGGATGATGCCATAAAAGATCATATATAGTCTGCAGTAGATCTGAAGATCACGATTTGAAATGGTTTCCCAAGTGTAACATGGGTACCTAAGAGAAAATATGAGTGCAACTTAGATAAGTGTACAATGTTCAATCAAGTGAATCAATGGAGCTTGTGATAACAAATGGAAGAGACTTGGGGTATGACACTCATGGTAATCTCTTGAAAGGAAAATCAATGCTATTAAAATAATGTAACTTTAACAATATGGATGAAGTGGTGGGTTTATGAAATGTAAAATGGAACGAGTCAAAGTGACATAAATGTGGGAGTCTTGGGGTAGATCAATGAGAATTGAAAGTGAAGAAATGTATGCAGTTAAATTCCGATCACAAATATTCCCAATCCTATAGGGAGTCAAAGTGACATAAATGTGGGAGTCTTGGGGTAGACCAATGAGAATTGAAAGTGAAGAAATGTATGCAGTTAAATTCAGATCACAAATAGACGGACTCCCAATCCTATAGGGATTAACGACATGGGTACCCAAAGGCACTAGGGGTACTAATGAATGACACCCATGGAAGGGAGTCTCTACTATCGAGCAAGGATAAATGTAATAGTGGTTGGTTTGGGCTATTGGGATCAAACAAGGTTGACACATATGATGTTTTGCAAAGCTAAATCTTATATATGCTAGTTTCAAGAAATATGCCTATAAGAAAATGTCACATTCAAAGATGAATGATCTCGATGCAACCAGCACTTGTATGCATGGAAATAATATCAAAGCATAAAAGTGCATCTAGAAAGAGAACCAAATGTACAAGCAACATATAACATAGAGTAAAGGCCATAATTACATTCAGGAGAAATAAGAGGGAGAAAGGTTTCCCGAAAAGAGATCCTATTCACAAAAATCTGGTTGCATGATCAAGAATAACATGGAGCCAATATTTATCTCCTTGTTAAGAATGGTGAATTTGTCAATCTAGAATATGATTTGCAGTATGATCTGAAAAACTATTGAAACTCCTAGGTATATCAGTGAATGTTATGAATTCAAACTATCTAACCATTTGTCTAGCTTGCAGAGACTTTCTAAAAGGCAATGATTGCGTACTTGGTAACAATTATTCAACTATGGCAAGCAACCCGAAATTTAAGAAAACATGAAGGTAACGCATGCACATAGGCAGAGCATTGGCCAAGAGGCCAATCAAAACATCGTATTCTGCCTAATTATTGGTGTCAACACTAATACACACCATTGACATGGATATGGGAGCGAGATAAGGAGTAAATGCCCCAAGCTACCGAGGTGAGATTTAGAGAGTATTTGTTAACCCCTCAAATTGCTCCACAACAATCTTAAAGGGTCAAGGACCAGCAAGACTCCATCTAGTTGGGTTGTGTTAGTTTATTTATGGGTAACATTCATGCTTCAAGACGAGCATTTGCTCATGCTTCAAGACAAGCATTTGCTTAGAGTGAGATCCAATGTGATTCCTGATAGAATTGTTCAGATGTGAACATCTTCAAATCTACTTTAAAGGCCACGAGTATGTTTAAGTCATGTGCCACTTGGATGTTCTTTGTCAAGGCTTCTTGTTAAGAAGCAAAGGGCCTCAAGCCTTTGAGCTATATGTCAAATTCTGCTGTGGAATTATTGTTACACTCAATACCTACATAGCTCCTAGTGGGCACTACCCAACGAATCCTCACCAAAATACAACTTCACAACAAAGGCACAACCCAACGAATCCTCACCAAAATACAACTTCACAACAAAGGCGAGTTGCCCCTTCCGTGGGAATCCAACTAAAGCGATTGTCGATGGGCGCTTCCCACAGATGTCGTTGCCGAACTGTCACGGGCGCTCTTCAAGAGCGTTGGTGTCTGCCTTCATAGCGTCCTTCACAGCGTCCTTCACAATCTCTGACCGTGTTTCCTGAGCATGCAGGTGAACTGTGCCTGCACTGCAGTTCACTGACTAGAGTGCCTCCCATGTCGCTTACCAAGTGCGCTACACTGTGTTCTTCCCGTTTTCTTCCATGTCTTTCTAATAAGTGCCTTCCCGCATTTATACTCGTCGTTTGGGCGGGAGAGACCCAAGGTGGGCGCGCCCTTGCTTAGCGCTCACGCCAAGCATCGCGTCGGGCGTCTAACTGTTTGGTCGCGCGCAGGCCTGGAATTTGACGTTCCACAGAACGTTTTTTCATTTCCAGGACGTATTTGACAGGTGATCATGATTTTGACACGTCAAATATGACCGGGCATAAAATAGTTAACCCGTCAGTTTGACGTCTGTGTTGGCAGCAAACCCGTCAAAATTTTTTATAGGTTAATAAGCCGAACAGGGGTCTAGGACTAGTCTCCAGCATGGCATGGTAGGTACTAGGGATTCGACGCTGCAGCCTGCGGAGTGCGGATGATGCGAAAGCTATCTACCATTTTTAATAATCCTCCTTCGTGGCAGCCTGCGGAGTGCGGATGATGCCAAAGATATCTACTAGACTACCATTGTTAATAATCCTCCTTCGTGGCAAGTTGCAACCTCCAGAGTCCAGGCTCTAAGCGAATTAATAGAGCGATCTCATCACCGCCGAACCCATCCTTTAGGCTTTCAAGGTTCACCATTTCACGCATGCGGCATGCTGCATCCTGATCCAGCTGCCAGCCTGCTACTGCTAGAATTCAATGTTCTAAACTTCTACCCTAAGTCTAATTTCTAACTTCTGGTTCATCATTCAATTTTCAAATTTCAGGACTCCGTTGGTATTTGGTAACTTGGAGTTGGAACTGGAAGTTCCTGAATCTCGAATCCCACTTCCCAGTCGGCGCAGGCTGCAGCAGTGGTTCCAACTTCCCGCTCCATGAATTAAAGATCTCGGATTTGTCTTCACGATGTGGGGTTTGAAGCTCACCAGTGCCGCCAGACCTGCGGCTGCTTCTGTACATTTTCCATCCATTTCGACCTCTTCGTTTGCACAATAAACACACACAACGATTCAGCGAAGAGCAAAGCTCTACCAAAACTTAGGTGGGTAACAGTTCCAAATTGTAATGTCTTCCTCGCGTAGAGCTTTACATGTTCAATTTTATGAAAACTGTCAAGAAATCTTTGGAATCTCTTCCTTGAGTAGAGGTTTAGGTTTAGCTGTTTAATTTTATTCAAGGGAAATTTTAGCAATGAAGGGAAGAAATTTGGTGAATTGTTTAAATTTAAGTATTTCCCCACTCCCACATCCACTATGAAATCTCCAGCAAGCTCCTTAACCGCGTCCTTCTTGTTCAGCCCCGCAAGAACTTGAGATTTGACAAACCCAGTAGCTCTCCCATCAAACGTTTGCTAATGTAAAAAGCATTGAATTTTTTAAGCATTGTATATTGTTTTTATTTAATTTTTATCTAGTTTTAGAAAACTGGAAATTTACTATATAGTATGATTAAATTTCGCTAGTGGAGTTTCGTATTTTCAGTCGAGAGTTTTTATATTTAACTAATTCTGTAAATTATGTTTCCAAATTTTTTTGTCACAGTAGTGAGAACAGTTTCCTATTTTACTAGTTCTGTAAATTATATTTCGTAAAATTTCTGTCAGATAGTGGTGACTTGGTGAGAAAGATTTTGCTGCAAAGTGTAGATAAAGCCACCGATTAGTACGGGTTACCTAATAAATTGCAGAAGTTATCAGAAGAAAGCTAGGAAGCAAGGTTGGCAACTTGGCAATGCCATACATGTTCATTTTAGGAATGTATATTTAATATATTTGCTGAAGGCAAAAGATGGGAAATTGGGAATGATGCGATCATGTATGTACCTATGCATATATCTGTGTTCTATCCTCTTAGGGTTAAAAAGGAAGGAGCCTATATTTTCCAAAAGAAGAAGACTGCATTGTCAAAAAAAGAGAGTTAAATTAATCTACATATTAGAAGAAAAATAACCTAGGGTTTTCTGCACATGTAAGTAGAGGAAGAAATATAGCGTTTTTGGTATTTGAGATGGAGAAAACAAGGATTTTCATGCTCAGCATGTTTAGTTAGAATACTGCAACATCCTAGATGTGCAGGTGGATAGAAGCATAGCTGCTTTTGAATAGAACTGATCTGCATATGTATAGAATATGGCTACATTCGGCAGAGGGAGAGAAGCATCTTATTATCCGCATATTCATATAGGGTTACATATGCATTCCAAGATGAGTCTATTTTCTGCTGTTTCTTATCTGCATATACTTATAATTTTGAGTCACTGTTATTGTTTCAAGTCTTAGTGACTCTGATTATACAGAATAGTGTATTTATCGCAGTCTTGTAGGTTACAGTTTGGTCTTTTTTGGACTCTAGTGCTGCTGGCACTTTTTTATTGCATCATACATTTGTATATTATCCTCTGGCATATTTTCCTTGATTCACTAATGAATATCAGGAAAATTGGAATTCTAATTTATAATCTTAATCATCATGTTTTTAAAACCCCACCTTCAATGTAGACTCCTCAGCTGGTATTGAATCCAGCTCTTTCCTGGTGGCATCCTTTATAAGGTTCCTTAGCACACATATTTGTATGTAGAACACCTGTCTCATGCACATAGCCATTATCATTAACTGCACATAGTTCGGGGTATGGGGCTTTCATGCCTAGAGCTTTTCTTTCACGTATTTGCTCGCGGAGTGAGGCAAGCAAGCTACGTGAGGAGACTAAGCTTAGGGTGGTTTTTTCCTTTCTGAAAAAAAAGTTTACACAAACACACACACAAAAATTGTCACTCACAAATTTATGTAAAACGTAAAATGAAGGGCATGAAAAACGCAAGACCGTCAACAAAAATCCATTTGACGGGCAAAGGGAATTTGAAATTCCAGGCCTGGTCGCGCGTTTGTCGACCGTGGTGCTGGGCGCTTCCTTCCACTGGCGCTTTGGTCCAACTTCCCCACTTCTCCGCACGCGCTTGCTCTCTCGGCTGGCCACTTTCGCCATGTGTCCCTTGTGGGCATGTCTTCCGTGGGATGGGCAGGCGCACCCCAAGTCCCCTGTCGTCGCTTTTCCCATGGTCCACTTGAGCGTCCGACTCCCGACGCTCTCCATATGCTACTCTTCAACGTGCATCCGTGCATCCGTTCTGATGGGCATAAAGAATGGTTTATGTTTACACGTATTCGGCTGACAGTTCATTAAAATTACTGTTGTTTGTCCCTGTTCGCCTTGGATCCGATACACCTTTCTTCCTGAGTTTTTGCAGAAGATCAGGTACAAATCAGCATCCCGTACCTGGGGACTTCCCCAGAGGTTGGCAGTGGGATGGAATTTGACCGGTAAATGCTCGTCATTGGTCATTTTATCCGTCAAATACAGCTAAGATTTTATCAAGACCGTCAAAATCTGGCTTAGAATACATAAAACGTTTCAGATTTTGATTGTTACCGGCAATTTTGACGGGTGTCTGCCATTTGAAATTCCAACCTGGCACTGCCACGAACCGGCCCGAACAGAGAACAGACTTCCCGTGAGGTTGGCACGCACCAGCCCGAACAAAGAACAGCGATGAGGTTTAAGATTTTGCAGAAGATACTGGACAGACTTTTCTTTTGAAGGAGAGCTTAATAGACATCATAGGACTTCTAATCCATGATCTAAGGGTCCCCATTTGACAGGTTCTCTTCCCGAGGGAAACTCTGTCCAGTAAATAAGTTTCACCCTTTCCCTGAGGTTGGCCCACACCAGCCCTAACATAGAACAAGAAAGGTTTGTCCCTAACATTTTGAGTACATTCATTGAGGGTGAATATTTTGATAACTAGTTTTTGGATTAATTTATTCAATGAAAGGATTTGGGTGAAATTGGGGGAGCTCATCATCATCAAGCTGAACAAGAAAAGGGTGGAAATGTAAAATCAACAAGCAAGATTGTTTGTCCCATAAGCTATTTTTAGCCTCACAAAAATTAAAATATTTTTTTCTTCTTTAACTATTTTCATCAGATTTTTAAACATATATCAGCTTTAACTGACTGATGAAAAAATGTGCCAACAACATTGGCGGAACCAACTTAACTTAACGTCAAGAATAATGATCCATATGAAAATAACAAGAAAAGAAACCATGATGCTCTTCCTCAAAGAATTGTTTTATAAAAATCTAGAATACAAATACAAAGGAAAAGGGAACTAGTCTAAGGATAGTATTTATTGAGATATAGTCCATTACGGATGTTCTTTAGGAGTTGACCATCTAGATCGGCAAGCTACTATGCCCCTTTGTCAAGGTAGTGCTTTATGAAATAGAGGCCATGTTTGACTATTGTATTTTTGTCTATAAAAAATAAAATAGAAAAATGATGTTTCATTAAGTGGTTGTCCACACCTAGACTAAGTCCATGGAAGTTCAGCCGATAGGGTGTTTGGGCTGTCATGGCTGGTTTTTTGCTACCCTGTTAGACGGATTGTTCTGCTCCCCATCCTGTGCTTCTCATGTAGGATTATTATCCCTAGTTGTTTCGCTTCTCTTCACCTATCTCTCGGTCCTGTGCTCTTGGGGTTTCTGGTCTACCCTTTGCTCCTGTCAACTTACATCTAGTGGCTATTGGAGTCCCTCCCCTTACCAGGGGGGCTAGTACCAACCAATTGAAAAAAGTGGGAAGGAGATCGCCTCTCTCAGTCGCTGTGGTATTTTGACATTTTTGCTTATTTTTGGGTTTTTTCGGCATCCTGGTCCATCACCCTGCATGGATTTTTCACGTAGGGGTTGACTTTGGGGTTTCCATGATTTTCACTAGGTTTTGTGGGTTCTGTCAGCTCTGACCTTCACACACGGTTTTAGGGCTTTTGCCGCGGTATCATTAGGGTTTCTTCTAGCTGTATGGTATCTCTTTCTCTAACCCTAGTTCGCCTATCGGGACTTACCTTATCCCTGTCTCCTCTATTTTGTTTTGTTGTTTTCGGTTTTGGTTCTATTTGTGGTTTCTTGAGCCACTTTGACTCCAGTTTCGACGTTACTTTGTCGGAGACTATTATGGTTTGTTTTTGGGTTGATTCCCGTGGCTGTACATTTGATTGACCTGGGGTTCCCTCTTGTGGGCGTCATTACAGCTACGGCTCCTGGCTCTCTCGGGCTTTTTTGCGACCGTTCCCACTTGTCCTGTCCTCACCTTTGGCTGTGCCTGGTTACTGGGGGTCTGTGTGCTGTCACCATTTCACCCTCCACTTGTGACCTGGGTTAGGGTTTCCAGCCCCCCTCTTCCCCCTTTTCCGGTGGCTGGTTATCTCTTTTAGGTTCTCTCCCTTTGGCGGCTGTTTCCTGGGTGTTGACCCACCATGAACACTATTGGCTCCACGTCCTTTGCCCGTCGCAGAAGACAAGCGAAGAACATCAAGACCCATGATGGAAAGTTTTGTTTTGTGCTGGGCCACGACATTTACTTGGACAAAGTTGCATCGCTGTGCTCTCGGGCACTTATCGGACGTCTCGAGTACTGTCGACTCGGCAAGAGGGCGTGGATTGACTAGGCTGCTGATTTTTGGAAGCCTCTGCTAACTTACATTCCTACCATCAGCCTCCTCTCTAATGGCTGGATTGTATTCGTCTTTCTGGAAGCTGACCATGCCTCCCTCATTCTGGAGAAGACCTGGCGCATTGGCTCGGGGTATCTTGTCTTGGGACGTTGGCATACCCACTTTGATCCTCTCCGGGAGAGGGTGACGAAACGCCACCTCTGGGTTTTACTGCCGCACCTACCCTTCCCGCTCTGGAGTCTCCACACACTCGAGGGCATCACAAACACTATTGGAAGATTCGTGGCAGTGGATGACGATTTCCACCTGTCTTTTGATAAGAGGGTTGCTCGTGTACTGGTCGAATTGGACATTTCATTGGGACTTCCTGCTGAAGTTGAAATTCTGTGCAAGGATCGTCTTTTCGTCCAGAAGTTGGACTACCTGCACGTCCCATTCTGGTGCAGTTACTGCAGAGATACAAGCCACCTTCGGAGAACATGTCCTTCTCTCAGGAACTCACATTCTGACACTGGGCTGACTGAACCACCATCGATCTGTCATGCTGTTGATTCCTCTCTGACTAAGGATGCAAAAAACGGTATGTATTCGCATTCCCTTTCTTTGTTTGAGGATGTCACTGATGAAATGATCGATGATATTGATAATTTGGTTGGGGCTCCTGTTACTGTTCATGACACTGACCCTATATTGGATGATACCCTCCATGTGGTATCCTCTGGTTTATCCTTAGATACTAGCTATGGGGATTTCCCACTCACTTCGCCCATTACTCCCCATGCCCCCACTGATGTCCCTGTTGACCGGGCCCTGATTGAGCCCACCTATTTGTCTCAGGCTTCGGATCCTACTACTAGTGCACACCTCTTTGTTTCCACTCCTGCATCACTGCTGATTGAAACACTACCCCCAGTGGTTCCTAAGCTCTCTTCCTTAGTTGACTTTCCTCCACTCCCCACTACTACCTCTTCTCCCCCTTTACCGTTATCGCCCTGTAGCCCTATATCCTCTCCCTCTTTCGCGGACCCTACCCTGCATAAAACACTTCCGATATTCTCTGTTGTTACACCATCTTCCCCCAATACCCTCCATCTCAACTCGATTCGTTTTGAGAATGTGACCATTAGGAAGAAGAATAAGGACAGACAGGGCTCCACTGAACCCCTCTCATCAGCTTCTCCACCTTACATCCCCCTCTCTGTTCACATTAAGGATGCTGCAAGAGGGCATATTTCTTGGGGACTTAGAGCATCTCGTCCCCACTCCATTGTTCCCCAATGCTGATCCTTTCTCTCAACGTCAGGGGTCTGGGGGGCAAGACCAAACAAAGCAGCCTCCATTCTCTCTTTCTTTCATTGTGCCTGGATATGATTCTTCTCCAAGAGACTATGTGTAGTACCTATCCAGCTTTGCATGCTTTCTCCAAGCTCCTACCTAATTGGGAATTTTGTGCAACTAGTGCCTCAGGTCTCTCTGGGGGTCTCCTCACTGCTTGGAACCCTAGAATGGTGAGATGCAGGGCTTTCGAGACTCTTGCTGGTATTCTTGTCAAGGCCAAATTCCGTGGTATGGCTGACATCCTTGACATTATCAACTGCTATGGTCCCTACAAGGATAGGGAAATCTTCTGGGAGAGGATTCACCAGGGGGGACTACTTCTTTCACCCCATTTGATTCTGGGAGGAGACCTTAACTTCATCATGAACACTTTAGAGATCTGAGGGACTAGGGTTGTCCTCGATCCCCTTGCTACTTACTTCAAGCACCTTTTCGATTCTGGTGGGCTCTTTGATGTAGCTCCCTCTTTAGCAGGACCCACCTGGAGGAATGGTAGAGTTGGGGAACATGGAACCAGTAAGAGACTTGACCGATTCCGTGTTGCCTCTTCCCTGATCCCATCCCTCTTAACTCATAGGGTATGGACTCACCACTCAGGCATTTCCGATCATTTCCCTGTATGTTTTGAATGGAACAAACCTCTGGGGCCCCACAATTACCCATTCAAATTTAATAGATCATGGCTCTTGGACCAGGCCTTTTCATCTTGGCTCACTGAGTGTTGGCCCAAACTCACACCCACCTATCCAGGCTCGGAGCTAGAACTCCTCACTCATAAACTCTGCTCTCTCAAAAAGGAAGTCAAGGTTTGGATTAAAGACAAATGTGCCCGCATGGATGCCAATTCGAAGAGACTGAATTTGGAGATCAGTTCATTACTGACCAACTCCTCCTTTGGTATCCTCTCCCAGGAGGAACAGTTATCTCTGTCTTAGCTCAGATCTGAAAAGAAGAAGATTTTGGATCATCACCTATTAACTTGGCAGCTTAAAAGCCGTACCAAATGGGCTCTTGAAGGTGACTCTAACACTAAATTCTTCCATGTTGTTGCTTCTGGTAAGAGAAACCAAAATTCCATCTGGTCTCTTATGGATGAGGGGGGTAGGTGTGTTGAGGATGAATCTAAGTTGAAGCTTATGGGACAACAACATTTTGCACATATATTTAAAGATGATAACCAGACCTGCCTTCTGGAACAACTTAATGTCGTCTCGCTTTACCCTGTAATGATCTCCCCAGCTGATGCCTCATGTCTCACTTGATTGGTCACTTTATCTGAAGTCGAAATTGCACTGCACTCATTCAAGAAAGATAGGAGCCTCGGACTAGATGGTTGGCCTGTTGAACTCTATCTCTACTTCTTCGATTTAATGAGTGAAGAACTTCTCTCTGTTATGGACTTTACTAGGGTTTTGGGCTGTATCCCTCCCTCACTTAACTCCACCTTTCCGACCCTTATTCCCAAAAAAGATAAGCCAACTTCCTTTACGAACTTCAGGCCCATTTCCTTGTCTAATCTACTCTACAAATTGAAATCCAAGGTCATTGCGGTGAGACTTAAGCCCTTCCTGGATTCTCACATATCTATTGAACAATTTGGATTTTTAAAAAATCGATAGATAGTGGAGCCCATTGGTATTGTTCAGGAGGCCCTTCACTCTGTCAAGACAAAGAATTCTTGTGCACTTGTCCTTAAATTGGACCTGGTGAAGGCATTTGACTGGGTGAATTGGACTTTTATTAGGCTTATTCTGATACAGATTGGGATCCCTCACCTTGCTGTAAATTGGATTATGGGCTGCATTTCATTAGCAAATTTTGTTGTGCTTATCAATGGTACACCGTCTAAGTTCTTTCCTGCCTCCAGAGGGATTCGTCAGGGATGTCCCCTCTCGCCCCTGCTCTTTATACTGGTTATTGAGGGGCTCAATCTTTTGATAGTGGATGCTAGAGATCATGGACTTATCAAAGGTATTAAGATCTCTTCTAACTTTGCCCTTGCTCATCTCTTATTTGTTGATGATGTGATCCTTTTGGGCATTGGTACATTAACTGAATGGATGGCCTTTGATGTCATCCTCAGCAAATTCTGTAAGGCATCTGGGATGAGTATCAGCATAGACAAATCCCGTTTCCTCTATAATAATGTGGATTTTGATATTCATTCTAAGATATATAAGGCTTTGCCATACAAGATGGAGCCTATAACTACAGGATTCATGTATCTCGGATATTTCCTCAAACCCCTGGGCTATAGGGTTTGGGACTGGCACTGGCTGATTAAAAAATTTGAACACAGGATTTCGCATTGGTCCCACAAGCTCCTATCCCTAGGGGGTCGTCTGACTCTTGTGCAAGCGGTTTTAACCAGTATACCTCTCTATTGGATGGGTCTTGCCCCCATTCCTGTCTCTATTTTAAACAAGCTCAGGAGTCTTGCCTTTGCTTTCCTCTGGGGCTCTTCGGATCATAAGCATTGGTACCACTGGACCAACTGGCAAATACTATCATGGCCTAAATTTCATGGTGGATGGGGTATCAAGCATCTACCCTGGTTTAGTATTGCAATTAGATTGAAGAATTTATGGTTGGTGCTCCAAAATGATGATTTATGGCACCGTGTTATTTTTAGTAAATACTTGAAGAGGTGCACTGTTGAATCCTGGCTCAGAGAAAAGAATTTCCAGTCTCATGGAGCTTTTGCTATTTGGAAAGGACTCCTACTCACCCTCCCGTGGCTTAGCAGACATCTGGCTTGGCAAGTTGGCAATGGAAAGAATGTCCTTCTCAGTATTGATCCGATTGTGGGTGTTAACAACTCCCTCTCGATCCCACTGGGGATTTGTGAGTACTTGGCCGATTTGGATATAGTAACACTCGCTCAAGCTCGTAATACTCTCCTGGATGCTCACAAATATTGGTATTTTGCAAAGGAACTTGGTGTCGGTGGTGAATGGAAGGATGCATGGAATACTTTTACAAGAGGTCTTGAAACCTGCGGCCTTCGTCTTGTAGAACTACCGGATGCTTTGACTTGGTATTACAATAGATCCCGGGGTTCTGTATCTGCTAAATTGATATATGACAGCATTATTACTGCTTCTTCCCCACCGAAGGGCAACAGACTTCTTGCTTTTGTCTGGAATAGTCCTCTTCCCTGGAAAATATGTTGCTTTATTTGGCTGTTATTGAAAAACAAACTGCTGACCTGGGACAACCTACAAAAACGAGGATGGTTGGGGCCTGGTTATTGTATTCTCTGTAGAAAGGATTCAGAGAGTATTGATCACCTCTTCTATACCTGCTCTGTCTGGAAAAATCTACTCTCTGTCCACTTGGAATAGTACCTTTTGACCCCTCCTCACCAGTCTGATAATATCAGCTCTTTTCTGGATTCATGGGTTGTCTCCTTCACTAAGTATTCCGGTTACTGCTATATCCCATTCCTTGCCATGTGGACATTATGGAAAGCAAGGAACTCATCTATCTTTGATGGGAAATCTATTACGGTTATCAGCCTGCTCCATCAGATCTCTTACAGCTCTCGACTCTACTGTCCTTCAGCTATCAGAGCAAAAAAAACAAGGGATATTGGACCGAGACCTTCTCTTACTTACCCCTGTGGATTTTTTGATGGTGCTTCTGTTGACAGTACTGGTGGGGTTGGTTTCTGCTTGCATCTGAATGAGGCACACTCCTATGAGTTTGCTTTGGGGGCTGGTCTCAGTACCAATACTAGGGCAGAATTAATTGGGCTCTGGGCCCTACTACATACATCCCAAATGATGGGGTTACCCAAGATCCAGATATTTGGTGACTCTTTTGTCATCATAAATTGGGCAAAGGGTGCTGCTTCCCTCTCACCGCCTGATCTTACTCATTGGTGTAGGGACATCAAGAAGATTTGTTCATGCTTCCTTGAGCTGTCTTTTTGCCATGTTTACCGTGAACACAACCAGACTGCTGATAGCTTATCTAAAAAATCCCTATCTTTTGCTCCAGGATCAGGATACTATTCTGAATTTTATGATGGTCATTTGACTACACAAGACATGTTTATGCTATTTTGAGCCCGGTGCAGGATCTTCACTTTTATGGCACCTTGGTGATTGTATCGGAGCGGACGCTTTTAGATGGCTGAGCTTATCTTCTTGGTTCACGATGGATATGGTCATAAGGGACATCATCTTTATTACTGATGGGAAATGTATGCAGCTTCTGCTCTAGTCACCAATCCGCTCACTTGGAATGTTACACATTCAGGATGCAACAGAATGGCATATACACTGTATCCATTATCATGTATGTTACCCATATATTGGGATGGCACGTTAGATGCCCTTTGATTCTATATGAATATCAAGGACAGGCTTTTTTCTTCTGAAAAAAAAATTGCTTCTAAAAATAGTGTTAGATAAAATGGTCTTTACCCTTTGGACAATTATTTTTATGACGACCTTATCCAAAACTACAAGCTATGGGTGGGTATAAATCGATACGTCCATCCTCTAATTTGCATGATCTCCTAAAACCGAGTGGCATAAAAGGGTGTAAATAAGGTTTATGGTTAGATGTCAAAAACATTCTTTAACAATTGTAATATTTAATTTTTAAAACTTATGAGATTGATATTGTTAATCAAATCCAAAGTAGGAGTTATTATCCCAAATTTGTAAATAATTTTGGGTTGATATTATATTAATTTGATAATATACAAAATTCATTCACATTTCATAAATTCTTATTTATTTATCTATCATTTTTGGGTTTTAACTTTAGATTATAGTCAAAATTGTATTTTTGTTATTAACTTGATATTTTATAATTTGTTGAAATATTACTTATTAACTTCAAGTTGAGCATATAAAAAATTACACATCTTCTTCTCATTAAGTTGTAAAAATATCTTTCAACACAATTATATATATATATATCAACCTCATACTTTTATTCTCATTAAGTTGTAAAAATATCTTTCAACACAATCCAAAACCAAATACTTTTATGAGAAATTGATCAGAGTTTTGTTACAACTAATAGTTGCTAGAAATGAAAAAAAAGGCCTTTACTTGTCCCAACTCATAGTTATATGTGAGAAGAAAACTTACACGAGTTACACCAAGATGATCATTCTCCCTCATATTTCCAATATATAACTTTGGGGCCTTTTTGTTTTCAACATATAACTTTACATACTTTATTTTAAAAAAACTCAAATTTTAATTTAAAACAAAAATTTAATATAAAAGTGCATGATGCATGATACATTCATTATTGATATATCAAACTAGAAAGTGAGAAAAAGAAGCAATAACACGGCAGCTTAATAAGGAATAATTAATAAAGGTAAAGTTGCTTAGTAGTCTAACAAGTCATTAAAGTGATTAGGAGGTCCATGGAATACATAGTAGAAAGTGAGAAAAGGAAGCTTGTTATTGTATACATTAGTTTAATAAAGGAATAATGAATAAAGATAAATTTGCTTAGTAGTCTAATCTCTAAAGTGATTAGGAGGTCCATGGAATACATAGTGAGGTATCTCGTGATTTGGTGATCAAGGAAGGAGTCTTCTTTATAAGGGGTGTGGAGAAAAACATTTTAAATGGATCTTAACTTTTATAGAAAGTTGTCTCTTCAAAATGTAAGTGAAAGAAGTGGATACTACCATAAAAAGGTCAAATTTAAATATTATTAAAAATAATTTATGATAGATTGTGTGTTCATACATATCTTGTATAATTTAATTTTCATATTTTTAAATTATAAGATTAAGGAGTTGTAAAAAAAAATCCTTCATTTGATGTTGGAGCAAAGATCGAGTTTTGAAGAACTCAAGAATTCCTTTTTTCATGAATCTTTAGTGGATTCACCTCAAGTGGATGCCAAGAGGAGGACACAATGGATTAGAAATTAGAGCTCAAAGGACACCATGACCCATCCAACTTACCTTTAAGAGTAGGCCATGGGAGTCTGTACATCATGGACTGATCTAACTTTTCTACTAAGTTGTTATGTTTATAAATTTGCTTTGTTGCCAAGGTAATTTGTTCGATTGTGTACTAGTCATAGTATATATCTTAGGTAGCTTGGTGGGTTAGTTCGAGTGGTTGAGTGTCGTGAATTACAAATAAAAGGTCATGGGGTCAAGTTCTTAGGTTGGATACGTTTGTGAATATAGTGAACTTCACTAGATGTCCCTACTAGGTTAGGTTACCAAAATTACAACCAGTTTACCTCACACACCATCCTCGAAATGAGGAAAATTACTTGAAAATTTTCCTAAAATGCCTATTTCATCAAAAAATAAATAAATAAAATAAAATAAAAACTACTATGTATCTTAAGAAAATATTAGATATAATTGAACATTTGGGAGATTCTTTTTTATTTATTTTTATCAATATAATAAATACTCATTCTTAATCTAGGGTTGAATGAGACCATGATGTTTATTTTTAATATAATAAATACCCTTTCTTAATCTAGGTTTGAATGAGACCATGATGTTTATTTTTAATATAATAAATACCCATTCATGTTTATATATATATATCAATTTTTTTAAATATATAAATATTATATATGAACCCATCTCATCTATATTTGTTGTAGATTGTAGTTCACTATTTTCTCATAGTTTTTTAGAATTGGCAAAACTTATTTGGGAATGTGGGTTAACTTATATTGTTACTCAATGAAAACACCACCTAGAATAACTCAATGGTGGTTTATAAGGGGTGCCTAGACTTCTACCCCTACCAGATATCTTTGTGTTTTGGTCCATATATCTTACATCCACGAAAGACGAACACTTAACCAGTCATAAGCAATTTTATGTATTTTTCTTAAAGATATACATCTTAAGTTGTTATATTGATATTTTTAATTAATAAAAAATTGTTTAATACAAATTTTAAAAATGGGAAAGTATATATCTTGGAATTTGATTTATCTTTTAGTTTTTTAACATAAAGTGAAAGATAAGTTTTATATAAACGAGAGATACAAGGTACATACAAGTCGGCCTCAACAGGGTAGAAGAAGTGCTAAGCATACCAAATTTAGGGATTCACAATCCCACAACACTTATTTCAAAGATCCAAAAAAAGTGGAAATGTCCATTACCTAAACTATTGCCTTTACCAAAGTCGATTCTAACAACCTATCTACAAAGATTTAAAGAAAAATACATTTAACAAAAAGAAGAGTAGAAGTACTGAAAGTCATTACTGGGTCTACTCTTCTGCGATGCCTAGCTGAACAATGGAAGCTTCTTCCAAGGGAGATCCTATCCTACTGCATTGGATCATTATTTTCCCTGCTCCAGCCAACCATGTCCCTTTGAAGCGCGTTGAGCCTTTCCTGCAGCTATTCAAACCACCTCTTATTCATTTCCTTGTTCGCCTGGGAGTATTGCCATTGCTGAGATTTCATAGTGTTGATGGCCCTCATACATTCCTCATGCCTCTATGCTCGAGCATATGTAGATTTAGAACCCTGCACATTATTTCCTCAACCTCTCCATCTTGGACTCTTACACTGCCATTGATGTCGTTTAGTCGTGAGCTAATATTTGTGATATCCACTAAAGCCTTCCCATTCTCTTTACATACCACCATACAATCTCATAAACACACCTCAACATTTTCCTGTAATCCGCAAAGAAGCTCTTCAACTTCAAGATTTCACTCATAATTTTATCATGTGTGGTGGAATCCATTTAAATTGACCTGTTCCCTATTGCTACATCTTCCTGCTTTCCTTCTTGGTGTCTAGAGGAGACCATCTCATGCCAAGCATCTTGAACAAAAAACCGAGAGTTGACGCCCTTCTTGACTCTTTCGAGGGTGATGAAATGCAAAATATGCGAGTGGTCGGATTAGGAAACCTCCTTAAAGGTAGTCACATGGGTAGTGACCAAAACACAACACTCGAGGATGGTGGGAATATATGCTCTCACTATCATGCAATTAGTTCTCACAAATGCCAGCGGGAGAAAACATCCACCTTTCCATCCATCAACTGACATGACGAAGGCCATCCTTACTTTATTATTCACTTGAGAAATGAGGGTTAAGATCCTTCCTAAGAAGATCAAAGGGGAACGCTTAGTTCTTCTCCCAAGTCTTAGGCTAAGGGGACTTCTTATTAAAGTTGAAAACTAGAAGTCCATTTGGTATGGAGACATTATTGTTGATCAAGAGCTTACCTTGCTTAAGACAGAAGCCTTTGTTGGCTTCCCTGTCCATTTTTTAATTATTCTTGCGATTAATATGAAAAAAATGGATCTTCGAGATATCGTGGAAGAGAGCAATAATACTTTTTTGGACTCTCTCGATGACTTCTTCCTTTCCTGACTGAATATTTCTCATCTTTTGAATGACTATCTAGAAGTCTCCAAATACTTGATAGTTTATGATATTAAAGTTTGTTGTGGTTTCTAATCCCTACATTAAAGCGACCCATTTTGCCTGATTACTTGTCCTGAAGCGACCCATTTTTCCTAATTGTTTGTCCTACTTCTCAGTCCCCACGCAAAGGAATGCATCATATTTCTGCCGAGATCAAAGATGACCCCACCTACCTCTCCTTTGTAATTTGATTTATCAAGTTGAAAAAAGTAAAAAGTAAAAATATAAAATTAGATTAAGACTTTTTTTCCCCAAAAAAATCTATACTTGATTCAAATATAAGTAAGGTAAACCAAAAATACATAATTGGTCACTAAGTGGACCTGATAAGTCACTTTAAATAGACAATATATATAGAGCAAAATGCCAAAATAGTGCCCAAAGGAGATGCTAAAGCAGTGTTAGATAGAGAAACCAACAAACAAAGAGCCAAGTACCGGAGTTATAAAATGCCCCAAAAATTGTAGACAAAAAAGAGCAAGGACACCAAAATCAAAAGATGGTATGGACACGACCTTTTGAAGTGAGAGAACCATGTTGCCAGATTTCAAATAAAAACAATCTAGGTTCGTCCAAAAGAGCCTTCTTTGACAAAGTGTCAACCAAGACATTATGTTCCCTGAAGGTGTGAGCAAATGATATAACATGAAAGCAGTTGATCAACATTATGGTCTTACGAATCCAGGTTGATATGGAAAGGTTGTTGATCCCATGTAAGTGATTTTCCCAATTTGTAATGACCTGCGAGTCACCATAAACCATAAGATTGTCTAATCCAAGTTGCCAAGAGAACTGCAGGAGAAGCCAAATGGAGAGAATCTCCTCTCTGGTATTTGAACCTTGTCCACAACGCATCCAGATCTTGTAAACATTATGTTGATCCATCTGAAGGAGATCCCCAACACCACAAAGAACTAAATTTTTTTAGAAGAGCCGTCGAAAAAACCCAAAGGCCTGATAGAGGGGAGGAGAGTTGCTCCAACTCTGGTTATCTCCGGAACAATACTTTTAGATGCATCAACACCACATAAATTTTGAAAAGCAGTCAGTCCCTTCAAGCATATGGATAGGGAGTTCAGGATGACATTCTCAAAGATCAAATTGTTTCTACACATCTAGATTTCCCACAGAATAAAACAAGGCAGGGACTGCCTCGATGGAGCCGAAGTTTTCCAATTTTGGAAACATTCCGGGAGAGAGTTTCCCAACCATCCAAGTGAGATTTTCAGAGAGTTTTCTACGTGAAACCCAACCAAACTAGAGAAAGGACAAGTAACAAAGACATGAAAGTGTGTTTCTTTAGCCAGTCTGCAAAGAACACAGATATTTGGACCAAACATACCTCTCTTCGTGAGATTGTCCCAAGTCAAGAGTCGGTTCCCCATCATTAGACAGCATAAGATAATGAGCCTATAAGGAGCCTTCCAGGTCCACAACGAGTGTCACCATTGTTTGATATGTGGAATTCCATCGGATAAAAGATGGTAGCCAAGTTTGGCAGTAATATCACCAACTGAGGACATCTGCTACAACACCCAGAGAAATTGAACCCTCCTGAAGGCTAATAATATAATTGGTCCATTCCAGACCTATCTGATCGCTAATACCCAACTGTGTATTAAATTGAGCCCATAGATCTGTGGACAAACACACATCTCACAAGATAGATCACACAATTTACTCAGGAATTGAAGAATGAAACAGTGCAAAAATGGCTTGCAACTGTGAATGCTTTCATTAATCAAAAAATAATTATATGATAAATTACAATGTAATACAATGGCTAAATAGTCACATGCAATTCAAATCCACAGGCAGAAATTCGAATTAATTAGACTCTACTTGAATGTAGGTAACTAAGACCTTGTCTAAATCATTATTGGAGGACTCAATAGTTAACTGACCTTGTCTAAATCATTATCGGAGTTCTAAAACACAACTCAAGTGTCTAATTCAGTGTTAACTAAGGCTAAATAACTGTGGTAGGTGAGGAATGTGCCTCTCCTGCATGCAACCATGCAAACCTAGCGCTAATTGAATGTAGAGGACTAGAACTGAATGTAACTGACTCCTAACTTGGCTTGACTAATCACTAATTGAACTCAACTGATGAAGGTTGGTATCGGCACTCCCAGTGGCTCCTAAATTGTAGGGATTGATCTAGGAGGATCCTAAACTGATGCATGCAAGTGAAATCAGTGGCAGTAGGCCTCAATTTGTGTTCCCCACACTTTAGTAACTAGAACATGTGCCCCAAATAGGCCAAGTGGACCCAATGGTGTTAGTGACTAAAAATAGACTAGATGGACTCTCGATTTAGACATGACTCCTGATTTAGACATATGACCAAATTGGACAAGGGAGGATTAATAATCCTAACAATGTGTAGCAATGATCCAACCTTGTGAGAAGATATCGTTTGGATGTTGCGTGGAGATCTAGTTCAAAGTAAAATATCCCTTGTTGTGAAGGAGGTAAAGTAAATCTTGACTAAGATTCAGTAATTTTTGGGGGCCCCATTGATAGGATCTTCCCCCACTTGAATATATCGGCCATTTCCCATGAGCCAGTAAAGCCAATCCCCACAAATCTCAAATGCCTCTAGTAGACCAACCCAAAAATTTGATACCCCCTTTCGACTTTTTTTCTTACATATGATCCATTGAATTAGAGAAAATCTCTTATAGTATTTAACCTGTAAAACCTTCGACCACAAACTACCACTAGTTAAATCCAACCATAAAATCCGAGCTCTTAAAGCTAGGGAGAAATGAAACAAAATTTGCAATCCCCATCCACCTTTGTCTATGTTCCTAGCAATAATGTCCCACTTAATAAGATGAAATTTGGTCTTCTCCAGGTTACCCGACAAGATGAATTCCATAGTTTTCTTTCTTTCTTTCTGGATTGAGTTTATGACAGATTTCGGGATCTTGCTTAGAGAAATCTAATGAACAAGAATATTGGTTAGTAAAGATTTAGCCAGGATAAGCCTCCCATTGAGGGAGAGCCAATGCCAACACTAGTTTTTGATCCTTTTATCAATTATTTTTAATAACTAGAGCCAACGCCAACACCAGTGTTTGATCCTTTTATCAAATATTTTTAATAACTAGAGCCAATTCCCAACCCCTGTACCCATTAGGTTTGATTTGGTACCCAAGATATTTAGTACATGCAGTTAGAGGCAGAACCGATACCTGGAAGAGATCCTTCATCTCAGTCAATTCGACCAGACCAACATGAAACTCTAAATTTGTTGATTTTTTTTTGTTTAGGGACAACCCCGTAACATAGCATAAATCCGTAATCATATAATGATAAGCACGCCACTCAATAAGAGATCCCGAAACAAAGATCAAGATGTCATCAACAAAAAGAAGGTGGGAAATTGAAATAGTTCTGCCCATACCGATACCTGTGGTGTGCCCATCCACTTTAGACTTGTTGATCAGCATACTGAGACCTTCAATAACTAACAGAAAGAGTAATGGAGAGAGGGGGAAACCCTGTCGGAGTCCCCGTTCTGCTGGAAAAAAATCGGTAGGACAACCATTACCAAGAACAACATATGATACTGAAGAAACAAAACCCATAATCCACTTCATCACTCTGTATGGGAGGCCAATTTGAATTAAAATAAGATGAAAGAAACCACACTAAACACTGTCATAAGCCTGTTTAAGTCCAACTGAAGGGAAAATCCTTCAAATTCCTGGGCTTGATGCTATGGAACACTTGAGCGAGCCAGATAGCCTCCAGGATTTGTCTGTTAGCCAAAAAACCAAACTGTTTAGCTGAGATGTCCTTGGACATTATAGGTTTAATTTTGTTTGTAATTATTTTCGCTATAATTTTGTAAACAAAATTACAGAGTGAAATAGGGCAGAAGTCCCCCAAGTCGTCTGATGCATTTTTTTAGGTATCAGCACAATAAATGTTGAAATTAAAGCACCCGAAATAACACCTCTGTCTCTGGAGTCCTCAACCGCCCTAAGAAGGTCCAAACCCATCACATCAATACAGTCAAGGAAAAGTTCCATAGTCCAACCATCCAGGCTGGGGCATTTTGACCTTGTTAATGACTTAATTACCTCTTTTAACTCCTGCAATGATATAGGGTTAAAGATTGCTTCTCCTTCATCATCAGAAAACAATCTTGGGAATTCCTTAACCACATTAATATGAGCCCTAACATATATGTTCCCACTAGGCTTGTAGAAAGACTCAAAATGAGAGTGAGTCAACTGAGATATCTCCCTTTGATCATATACACAAATCCCTTCTTCATTCCTCAATGACCAAATAGAGTTTGTATTCTGGCGGTGTTCTACAAACTGGTGAAAAAACTTTGTGTTTTTATCACTCGCCTCCAACCAGGTGATCCTACTCTTCAGTCTGGATTTTTGAAATGCAATCCTTACAATGTTCAACTTTTCATGTTCAAGTCTCATCAACTTTTCAAGCTTAGATTACACAAATAACCCCTTAGCTACATTCAAGGAGATGTGACTGATTTGTTTCTCTATTTTACAAAGAGTTTTTTTATCCGACTCAGCTCTATTTTTGTCCCATAAAATGACTTCATACTTTAACACTTTTAACTTCTCTGTTATTAGTTCCATTGGGGACAATAGGCCCGAGTCAACTGAGTAGTTCCAAACCCGATTCACCAAATTTTTAAACCTTGTCACTTTCAACCATTCATGGTTAAATTTAAAAGGTCACTTGAGCCTTGTTCCACCCACCTCAATTTGACAAATGATTGGGTAGTGATCTTAGAATCTATTAGGATCAACCCAGGACCTATATATATCCACCTTGTCGATAAGAGTGTTACTGAGGAAAAATATGTCTAGCCTTTTGGCAATCCCATTGTCCCTAAGTCTGCCATTCCTCCAAGTGGGACAAATAGGGAAGGGTTCAATATCTACCATCTCGGCCTTCCCAAACAGATCTGCAAAGTAAGTACTAAGAGGATCCAATTTTTCTTTCAGCCCCCAGATTTCATTTGCAGCCTAGGTGAATTTCAAGTCACCATCCAACACCAAGTCTGGGAACTTAAAGATACCCTTAGACTCTATATGATCCCAAAACTGCTCTTTGGAGTGGTATGGCCCATAGATGTTCAAAATATTTATTTCTTTAGTGAAATCCATAAGAAAAGCAGTTAATAGTACACCTTCAGTGACATATAAGGATTTTATTTTGGCCCTACAGGGATCCCAAGCTACAAGTAGATCACTTGACAAACCCACAGCATCCACAGAGACCACCTCCCAATCTTTCAAAATGCTTACAAAGAGCTTGGTTGCTTTCACCCCAGAGACCATAGTTTCTTTTAGGAAGACAACATCAAGTTTGATACGTTCCATGAATCATTGGAGGGACAATTGTTTATGGAGTCCCCCCACACCCTGAATGTTGATACAAGAGCATATCATAACTTGACCCTAGAAAGGGCTTTAATGCCTCTAAGCGCCCGAGTATCTGATGAAGCTAGGGTAGTAGCAGTAAGCCCGCAGGAATAACAACCACTTTTTTGTTTTTCCTCACACTTCTAGTCATAATGGGGAAGAAATAAGTTTTCAGTCCCCCTTTGATCACCCAGTGAGGAATTTTACCAAATATATTACAAGTTATATCCATAAGGATAGGTGGATTACCACACAAATTTTCAAGGGGAGATGTAGGAATAGGCACCCCTACTGATGAAATACATAAAAAACATTTCAAGGGCTCCTTCTTAACTGCAACAATGCAAGTAATAACAAGAATAAGATGCATATTGATATCATGGCAGGTGGAGTTCATAGAAGTAGAAGGTTCTTCGACCTCAACGGATCCAATGCTTATGTGGGTGTCCAAAACCCCAAACCCAGTATTGGAGATGATGATAGGGGAGTTATTATTTGAAACCTGATTACTTTAGGGTAGTGGAAGTACACCTAAACTATAAACCCCCAACCAACAATACCCAGAGACTCATTGACAACTCAACTCGCCAATAGGTCTGGATCCACCCCCTAGGGAAAGGATATGTGGATCATGATGACCTTCTTGCAAAGAGGATACACCTTTATAGAAAAAAGAATCCCCCATAAGAAGGACCTCAACTATTGAATCATCCTTTTTTTCCAGATTAAGAACAAACTCAGATTCTTTAGATGTGAAAGAAGAGACAAAGGTAAGGTTAAATCTTTGCAATGTACCAAGGAAAGGTTTGTCCACCAGTAGTACAGGAACCGAAGAAGTCGGATCAATACCCAAGGGAACCTCATTCCGCACTTGATCCAAATTGCAACATTGATCAGAATACCAGGCTTCAACGTCCGAGACCCTTGTGAGTATCCGACCCCGATTATGAGCAACTTTTCTAGAGATGACCAACTTACTTACACTTTGAACAACAAAATGAAAAACCCCAGTAATCCAGAGGTTGTGAGAAGGTGTGGCCACACCAATCGATCTTCAACTTCTCAAGAAGTCCTCTCAACATATCAATATCCATGAGAATCAGACCCATCCTTTTACCTATGCCATATAGCATGCCATGTTCTAGATGTAAGAAGCGATGTAGATGATTGCCAATGGCCTCCATAGCCACCTTGTTCCAGAAGACGAGTGGGAGCCCTGGGAGGAGAACCCAAATATTCCTTTGCTTGATACCTTCAATAGCGGGATCAAAACTATAATGCCATATCCTCAGCATCAGACTACATTGACCCTTGAACTAGGTCCAATCAAGGACATATGTCGTGTGTGCTTCAGTACGAAACACAAATCCATACCACCCCTTTTGGAAGACAAAGATTGACAGATTATAACCAATAATGGGATCCCAAACACTTGTAGCCCAGCCCTCGATATCCCGACAAACCATATCCTTATAGCTAGATTTCTCGATTAATCCCCGCAGAGGTAAACCAACCACCTCTTGAAGTCCAAACCCACGACCAAGAGACATTCTGCAGTCGTCGTGCTGAATCTTCCATGAACGAAATTTACTTCTGTTAGGTTTCTCGACAAACTTTTGGATGAGGACCTTCGACCCCGATGAGCGGCCCAAAACCTTTTGTGAATATCCTCTGGGGTATGTCGCTGGAGGCATTGTCAGTAGATTAAGAGTTTATAAGAAAAAGGTTCCTTGAGAATATCATGTAAAATTGTTTTTCGTTCATTGACTAAAACATAGTAGGGTGAACCTAAGGGTCGGGCTAATATAAAACAACACATATGACTCAAAATATCAAAGTTTGGTTTAGATTAATATAATGTTATTAAAAACCGCTTCTAAGTGAACACATTTTAAATATTACTTTATTTAAAATGTGTTTGATCAATTATAATTAAGAATATATATTTAATATTTGCATTTTGCATGTCTAATATAAATGAATATTATATACCCAATATTAGTCATACAAATTGGATTTTCCATGATTGATCTCTTTAAATCCATGTTTCTATTAAAGCTCTAAAGCTTTAATGTAAAGGGGAAAATGAAAATAAAAGTAAAAATCCAGAGTATTCTCCACCATGAACAAAATATATGGTTTATTTAGTAATTAATGCATGTAATACTAAGTTATTTTTGAAAAACGTTGTAATTTTAAGTTATTTTTGAAAAAAGTTGTAATTTTAAGTTATTTTTGAAAAAAGTTGTAATTTTATTCATGTAGATTAAAATTACACTATCAAATGTTTAGCAACATTTGTGCATACTTTTGAGTGAAAAAATGACTTCTAAAAGACTAGATGCTACTTACAAGAAACCTATGCATCTTTTTTATTATTTTGCTACATACCTCTTAGGAGGACGCTCGTGGGCCATAGTTCTAATTAGAATTATTAACAATCTTCTCATACAAAAAGTATGTATATACAACTAACTGGAATAAAGAAGGAACCGAAAAGACCGTCGATCAAATGAAAGGCAAATTGGAATATTCATTGTGCAACCTATCTAAATCATCTTAAACAATTCATTCCCCAAGAGAAGTTGGAGACGATATTTTGACAAGAGAGCTTTCCCCCAATTTCTTTCTCTAAAAATGTGACCAGAGGTAACTTGGGTTAACATCTCAACAATACCCATAATTTCCTCATATAGTGGTTGTAGGTCAAACTTTTGTAGAGTAAAACCCTCTTAAGCCATTTTATAACAATTTGATAATTACCAAATGTTTGAAGTTTTGAAACTGCATATTTTGTTGCTAGTTTTAGGATAAAATTTAGTGCCATAAACACAAATTTTGTGTTGGACCCTTCGCCAAAGCCTGTTTTAAATGTTATTGTGTGAGACTCATTGATATGCATGATATCTCCTGCCCTTCCCACTAGGGGCTTACCATGAGAGGCAACATGAAAATAGGCCCAAAGGCTTTGAATAATCATTAACCTCTTCAACCACTCATTGAGGATATTTGGGTTCTTCAATTGCTTGAAGTAAGAGAGAGTGTTCCACCCTTGAATATGACATTCAATTGGAGCGATGAATTTTCTCTCAAATATTTTGGCATTTCATGCTAACCAAATACCCAAACCAACGATTAAGGGTAAGGACCCAAACTCTTTAGTAGCAAGGTTTGCACACGATTTGTATAAAGCATCTTCAATGGTGTTTCTAGATGAGGTATCTCTTATTCTCGTGATACCATCCAACTCCATCCAAACCAATTTAAAATAAGAACAATAAAAAATTAAATGGTAATTTGATTCTTTATTTTCCATACAAATGATGCACCACCTTGGGCCCTTTATATTTCTTCTTGTCAATATATCATAGGTAATTACTTTATTTTTAAGGAGTAAGCACATACAAATGTGAGTTTTGGAAGGACAATGAAACCTTCAAATTTTCTTCCACAACCATCTAATTGGTTCCTAGAAACTATGTGCAACTAGGGTCTTATAACCTACTTAAAATGTGTATACCATTGAGGGATTTAGTGTATATACCAAATGGTCCTACACCTTTTAATCTGACACGACTATGCCTAAGTTTTTCCACATAAATAATCCACATTTGAGCATCATCCTCATTGAGCCTTATATCTCTAGTAGATATCCACTCTTGGTACCAAATTGTAGCCTTGACTTGATCTATAACTGCATTTAAGCTATAAACCCCTTTGATTCTTAGATGTTGAACAATGTGATGAAGAAGCTTGAAATTGTTGCCACTATCAATCCAAGGATCCAAGGCCACTTGAACCTTTGAACGTCTTCCAACACACTAAGGAATCCGATTCCCCATCAAAAAGAAAAAAAAACATGTGAGTCCACCTTCCAAATTACAAAGATGTTATGAGAATTTTTAATGGGGTTTCTAATCCAAGCTTCCTTGAGTTTGGATGCATGCATTTTTCCTTCACAACAAAGCACCATAAGCCTTTCCCATGAAGAAGCCTCCATACAGTCTTTGTTGCCAATGCCTTGAAGAAACAAATAATTTTTTAAGGCCTCAGCTCCCCAAGGAATTTGGGACTACTAACCTTTGCCACTTCACCCACATAAAGCCTTTTTCTCTCTCTAAAGCCAAACCAATTGAATCTATAATTGGGTCTCTTGATTAACTCTAACACTCCTTTGGGATTCCAATAAAGAGAGGACCAATACACTAGAATGGCCTCAATGATTAATTCGATTACTACGAACCTTCACTATAGGTAAGCCAATGAGAGCAACAAACATTCAATGTCTTCTCAAACTTTTTAATTAACCAATACCAATCCTTCTTTTAGTAATCTTTTGATTTAATGGTAAAGCCAAGGTATTTTAGACCATTATTCATCTCTAGAAGTTGATAGGGAAAGAGAGTAGTGGTGTACTGTTTATCTTCACTATATAAACCTACAAAGGAGATGGAATATTTCTCTCTATAGGTCTACATACATAAATCAAGAGAAAATAGTTATAAAATCCCCCTAACTTTGTTGCCTCACTTTTTTTTTTGCCTTCATAGAAAATCAAAATACTATCAACAAAGAGTAAGTGTGACATAACACATAAATTTTTAGTCTTTATATCTCTCAATCCTCTAAATCTAAGTGCCTTTTTCAAAGTCCTACTTAATCCTTCGACCACTACGAGGAATGAATAAGGAGAAAATGGACATCCTTGCATTACACCTTTCTTAGGTCTAAATGAGGGGGCTGTAGATCCATTTATCACATAAAAATAAATTCAGAAAATATAGTTCAATATCCAAGTTGCAAAAGGGGCACAAGAACCCAAACGAATAAGTAATAACTTCATATAGAGCTAACTCACTATATTCAAATCTTTTGAAAGATAAAATGTTAGTACCATAACCCTTGCTTTTTTAACCTTTATGGAGTGTAGACCTTATTAAGCAATCCTAAGTACTTCCTATATATGTCTGCCCTCCAAAAAACCAAATTGTTCCTAAAAACTAGTGTTAGATAAAATGGCCTTTACCCTTTAGACAATTATTTTTATGAGGATCTTATCCAACACTATGAGCTACGGAAGGGTATAAACCAATACATCCATCCTCTAATTTGGATAATCTCTTGAAACTAAGTAGCATAAAATGATAAATTGTAAATAAAGTTTATGGCTAGATGTTAGAAACATTCTTTAACAATTTGAATATTTCATCTTTAAAACTTACTAGATTGATATTATTATTGATCAAATCCACAAGTGAGAGTTATTAACACAAATTTACAAAAAAGATTAAGATTAATATTAATGTTATTGGATAATACGAAAGATCATTAATATTTCATAATACCTATCTACTTATATATATTTTATTTACTTAATATTTTATAATTATATTAAAATGTTACTTGTCAACTTCAAGTTCAACACATAATAAATTACACATCTCCCTCACATTAAACCTAAAAAATGCCTTTCAACATAATGAGGAGATCACCTTTGACTTCCTAAACTCATAATTATATATGGGAAGAGAACTTCACTAACTACAATTAACATTTAACTTTGCTTAATTTATTAAAAAAAAGTCTATTAAGATTTTGATTTTTTTAACATATAAAAATTATTTTGTTTTTTAAAATATAAAAACTACTTTACAAGAGGGAATGATTCATTCATTCTTGTCATTAATAGCGTGATAAAGAAGCTTGTATTAAATAAAAAAGAGTCTATTGAGATGATTAAGATTTTAAAATTTAAAAAATATAGTACCTAGAAGTTAGCATGATTCAATCATTATTATTGATATATCAAACTAGAAAGTGTGATAAAGAAACTATTACTGTTATTGTTATTATATATATCAAACTAGAAAGCGTGATATAGAAGCTTGTTATTGTACACACCAACTTACTAAAGTTGTTGAGTAATCCAACATGTTCATAAAGCGACTATGTGGCCCATGGAATATATAGGGAGGCATATTGTGATCTCGTAGGCACTTCCAAATGTGTAAAGTACGTTTATTGGTCGGATGACAGCGAAACATTCACAAGCATTTGTTGGACGTGGACAGCACCTATAGATTGGATTGCCTACCATTACCAAATCACAATAAAGAAGCATTTCCAAGTTGTTTGGAAAAACACTTTCATCAAGGGTGGGAGCGCCTTATACACTGGACAGACTTTCTTTCGGGAGGGGAGCTTGTCAAATGGGCAACGGTACCCATTTGACAGGCTCGAGGGAAAGTCTGTCCAGTGAATAAGGATTGCCATCAAGGGTGGGTCTAACTCAATAATAGTTTTTTTTTGTAGCCTAAACGGGCGACGATTTATTGTAAGGTTTTTTTGGATATGTTGTTAAATGGAATCTAACAGAAAATTTCAAGAATTTTGAAAATTGAAAATATTAGTGTTTAAATTTTTAGAATATAGGTGTTCTTAGTATGGTTGATGGTGCTGAATTTATTTAAGAGTTCAAAATCATGATTAAAATATCATAAAAATAATAAAAAAAATTGTCAAATTTCATCCAAAATTTAATGAAAAAGTAAAAAGTTGTACCTACTTCACAACTTAACATTTAATGTTGTTGATGCATAATTTTGATTAGTTGAATTAGATCCAATATCCAATAGTTCGCATCCCCACAGCTATAGCAATATCATTATTAAATACAACACTACAAAATATTTAGTGAAGGTCGAAAACTTAGGCTATCAAGCCTGCTGCCCAAGCTTAATGGAACGGCAGCAGACCCTTGAAACTCAAACTGCTTGAGATCCAACAACCAGTGAACCTCAAACTGCTTGAGATCCAACAACCAGCTACCATCGCATTAAAACTTGTATCGCAGGCTGATACCCTCATGTCATGGATATGTGGATTATGTTTTTATTTGAATCTACCTATTTTTAGAAAACAAAAAATATTTAGCACGCTGCAGAGCATTTAATGTGGCCGCAGTAAGCTTGATAATCCGCACAGTAAATGACCTCCAGCATGCTATATATTTCTTGTTTTTTGAAAAAAAGACAAGTCACTTTAAATATTCTATCTTCCTAACGGTTATAAGTAAAAATCTAAATCATTTAGAATATCGACCCCGATATGCACAAAGCCCCTAACTTCGCCACCTCAAAATCAACATCTTCACAGGCGAATAATACACCTACGCTCTAGCTGTGTGGGTTCCCACAAGGGGCCACACCAGGAGCATTGGCTTACAAAGAAAAATGATCAAATTTCAAACGTATTTAACCATGGAGGAAATCGTGACTGCACGAGGCAGTGGAGCATAGGAAAAAACAAATGAGCACACTGCACAGAGAAACAGAAATACTCGCAAAAAATATGCCCAGAATAACGCACGGGATCTTCCATTTAAAAAAAAGCTATGTAGACTTGAATAGCAAATCTCTCTCTAACAGTCAAGGATATGTCCAAAAATCTCGGAAATCTATTTGTAGAATCAGGAGAAAACATACATACGAGGCACAGATAACTTCTTTGGGTACGTAGAGTATATCAAGAGATCCAAATGGCATCATGCTACAGGATTAGCATTGAGACAAGGATACGGGGGTTCCAATGAGAAATTTAAGTGCCCAATGTGGGTTCCCATCCTTGGATACATGTGCCCTCTATGAGGTACCATTGAAGCTTTTGGTCTCTGTATTGATTCCTGAATTCCCTCTGTTCTTTCTCTTCACATGTTGGGCCTAAAGTCTGACAGATTTGTATTCATCAGGTGTACAGTGGTTAATGCTAAGCTGCCCATCAGCCATTTAAGACTGTACCTCTTTCTGATACGTGGTTCCATCGAGAGATCTAATCATTTAATGCTCCTAGATCTGTGAAGCTAGCCTCATTATTGCTATTTTCCAGTGAATGTATGATAAATACAATGTGGAAAGCTGTTTTTTTTAATGGAGGACATGCATGATGCAGAAAGCCTTCTGTGTATTACCGTATGATCACGTCATTTAGAAAATTGCAGGACAGGAGCTCAACTGTTCAACAATGACATGAAAAAGGCTTCAGTCACTAAATCAATCCACCAATATTCATCTGTGGGTATGCAGTTCTTCTTCTCCATAATTTCTTCCGGAAGAAAAAAGGGTTCTGTTTACCCATGTGGGTCTGTAGGCAGCCCTGTCAGGACGACATGTGACATGACCTACTTTAGCAATTGATGATTACCGAGCTGTGTATTGCGGATTTGTTATTTGAATTGTTTAAAATTTGCTTCAATAAAGTAGTAAGCCTTGCATGCACCGAGTAGGATAAACCTTTTTTTTTTTTTTAATAAAAACCAGTTAAATTTGTTTTAAGAAAATGTTATTTTCACAGTTTTGCAATTTTAGTAATCGTATTGGGCTGTCTTAGACTAAATCTCCGATTTTAGATCGCTGAAATTACCATTTAAACACTCTAAATTAAGATTTCGACAAAAAAAAAAAGTCTGCCGGATTCGAGCGGGTTGAGGGCGTTTTGGTTAGCGCTTATACTGCTCCTGCATGCACGGGTCTCATGACATTTGATATATTTTATTGGGCTTTAATGGTGTGGAATTATAACTGTATTTTGTCTCTGCTCTTTGCAGGACCTTTGTAATAAGCCCTTTCGCTGCACTAGCTTTCATTTTACTGACACAGGCTTTTTCTTACGATGGTCTCAAGACTGATGCTTTGTGATTGTTCAAGAGAGCAATTCAGATTTGAGGAGATGCCGAAGTCCCCGGAGTCTCTGGTTACGAGAGATTTTTCTGTTGGTGGCCTTTCTTCCAGGACCGGTGGAATGTCTGTTGGTGGCCTTTCTTCCAGGACCGGTGATGGTGATTCCAGGTTTGATGAGGGAAGCATTGAAGAGGCTGAATCATCCTTGCGGGAAGCTCTTTCTCTGAATTATGAGGTACGCCTTTCTTTTATGAGTCCTTACATCTTTACTTTTGAGTTTGAATGGATTGTTTTGTACTCTGAGCTTAATTAGACAGGTAAAGCAGAATGCAGAACTAGTCGTATGTTATTGGAAACATGGATAAAGTGGGATAGATAACATTGGTACTAGAGTAAGTTTTGCCTCAAAATTTTGATTTTGAGCTCACAGGGCGCAAACATAACCGCATATTTATTAGCCAGCCATGTTCTCACTATTGCTTGGGAGGTCTGCACTGTCTGCTTACAATTTGTCAACCATCTCAGTCTATCCATTTACAATTTCATTCATAGCAGTCCATCCATTTATATTTCATCGATAGCAGTTGCAGTGACCTCAGCACTCTCAAAATCATCCTCCCCAAATGGATCTAGAAAAGCCAAGCAAAAGGGGAGGTTGAACGTTAAAAGTCCGTTAGTATGCTTCTGTGTGCCCTCAAACGAGAGCCATCCCTAGGGCCTACTCATACAGGATGCTCATTTTGCCTCAAAGTTAGAGGTTAATTGCCACAAGTAACCTGCTACAATAATGTGCTGCAATACGGAACTGAGGCTTATAAGCCTGATGCAGCCATAGAATCGGTCGAAGACAAAGAGTCTTCTTCATCTTCACAATCCAGGTTCTTTTCTTTCAATTATTTGAACGGAAGATATTCTAACATCCATCGCTTACCTGAATGAAAATGAAAGTCTCTTCCATATTGATGTACTGCCATGTTTTGTTTAAATAAATGCATTTGAATAAACACCTATGAAATTCTTCCAGCCCTGGATGTGGAAATTTATGAACCTTAAGGTTTTAATGCAAAATAGAAATTTCACCTCTTAATAAGGGAAAGATGTCTCCTCATCTTCTTTTTCTTTACCAAATACAACCTACTAACCTATGGTTTCATTCAAGACCCTACTGACTTTGACAAACACATTGGTATATTGTGAAGTACTCGACGTATTGGGTACTTATGGGCTGTATTTGATGTCGGCACTAAGCCCTTGTCTAAAACGTGTACCCAAGGGCTGGGTGCATGTACCTGTGTTATGCTGATAAATAGTAACAAATAATAAAACATTAATTTTAAAGAGGACTAACAATTTCTATAGGTTAAAATAGAAAGTCATTTTTTAATAAGAACTAACATTGTATTATATAAGCATAGTGATATTGTGGCACGTGAGTTATACCCCATGGGACAAGGTGATTTTTCCAATACTAATGTTGAATATAACCTTTGCTAGTACAACTATTTATAGAGTTTCGGTAGACATTAGGTATATACCAAGAAAACTTATTAAACTTGTACTAAAAACAAAATAAATTGGACATTAATTGAATAATACTTAGGTTGCATTATAAACAGGGGGAAATAATGAGCATTCAGATTGGTAAGAAGAGGGCTAGCTTGCTTTAATTGTCATCATTTTCATCATTGATTTCCTTTGCAGTGGTATATCCAAATTATGATTTGTGTAACTTCTCGAATCTCTATATAACCTTTTCAATTGCTCACATTGTCTTTAATTTTTATTTTTTTGTCAATTAGGTCTAGCTTGAGTGGTTGTGGTTTTCCTCCCCACCTAGGTTCTATTCCTGTAAGTGACATGTTTAGCTCATAATAAGTATATTGTTGTAATGGCTTTGAGCTCTGATGTTGATATGTCCTTGTACCTTGAAGAATCTAGGGTTCACCTTGGGTACCGTCCTCGAAATGAAGGGAAGTACCTGAAGGTTTTCCTTAGGCATTGTAATCAAGAAAAAAAGACAGTGCTTTCCTTGAGAGAAACATTTTCGTGTTTAATCTGGCAAAGATTTTTTTGAATGTAATAGATATCCAACCTAATTGTATTGAATTATTTCTTCATAGTCCAGTTGTAACAATTGGGGAGTCAAATTTACTTCTTGAGGTCTTTATTGACCTCGCTAAAGTGATCCTCGGTTATGCAAGATGAATGAACTATTCCACAATTGGTGATCGAGAAGCAATGATAGAAAAGGGGCAAAATGCAAATAGAAGTTAATAATCTGGTGAAAAAAAGGCAATCTTGAGGTGTCTAATATAGTGTTGGAAAATAAGGATGTTTACATACCTTGTTTTCCACCTTGTTTGCTTATTTTTTAAGGCATGAAATTCAAATTGTCAGTGCATTGATTTGGTTAGGTTATTTGATGTACAGTTCTATCTAAATAAATGTCAATTGGCTTTGATTGATTTCTAGTTATGTTTATAATTAATCATGAATCTCCAATAGATGGGAGATTGGTTAATATCTTAACTCACTTTCAGGTCTAAGACTTTTAGTAAAACGTGAACTTTTTCTTGACTATTACTGTTTTAACCTAATCCCATTTTTTTCAAGTAACATATATTGAGGTAAATAGCCTGGGTGCTTTTCCTCATTCTAAGGATGGTACTTCGGGTAAACCCTAGATTTTTTAGGACAAAAGGCTAAGTTGACAACTCATAAATGAATCATATATAGCTCATCAACCAGTGACTCACTAAGAACAAACATCCCATAAAATGGGATTTAAACCTAGGTAGAGAGGGTAACAACCTTTCCTCACAACTGTTTGTGCTACACAGAATTACCCATAGTTTTAAAAATTGGAATCGGACTCGGAATCGGTCGAGGGTCAACTCGGAATCGGAATCGGAATCGGTAATGAATTGGTCATAAATCGGCCGATTTGAATTTAATGAATCGGTTTGCTAAAAAATATGTCAAATATTTAAATTTTAAAGAAAAACAACATTTTCAAGATTATAATCCATGATTCCAAGGCATTGAAGACAAAATAACCAAAATCTACTCATGTATATCGTATATTGAAGACTTTCCAAGTGTCAATCACTAAGAGGAACAATCATCTAATTGACTTGCCATAGAAGAAATAATATACTTCCTAGGGTAGCAAATTGTGTGCACCAAGATTCAGGGCAACCAGTTCAACTTACCACTGTCACAAACTAGACATTTTCATCATCATATAGCAGGTTAAAATCTTTCAGGTATCAAGTTTAAAGTTGGATAGTACATAAGCCTTGATATTTTAATTCTTTAATTGATATTTCAATTGATAGGCCTTGATATTTTAATTGATGGTACACAGGCCTTGGTGAAGGGCATTAAGAAGTTTGACTGATAGTGGTATCTTTGTCCATATGGAATGAACTTGGAGCTAGAAAGACAGCTACATGTTTTCTATGAATCCAAGACTATATTCAAAATTGAGTCTGTAGCCTTTTGTAGCAGAACCAAAACTACTTGCAGTTGAGTTGTAATAATATTTTTGGCTAAGCCTGCACATAATATTTTGAAAGTATACAAAAGAATTAAAATATCAAGGCCT